>VXBL01005408.1:214186-329066 GCA_013400195.1 Aramus guarauna | reverse complement strand
AACCTGCGGGAAGGTGCGGGGCAGCGCCTGGATCAAGTGCGGCCTCGGAGCGGCTGCCCGCAGCGGGGACTGACCTCCTTCGAAAGCTGGAGGGGAATGGAAATGTGCAACATTCCTGGGGCTTCGTTAGCATCAGATTTCCCAAGCGCCTCCCTTTAACTCCTTCGCTCCTCCAGCCCCTCCCGGCTGCCCGGGGCGGAGGAGGGGGCTGCCCGCGGCTCCCACCGGGCTCCGGCTCTCCCGCGGGGCCGCCGGCATTTCTTCGCGGTAAGCGTTATCCCAAGGCGCCCGGCAGGGCTATGTGCACGTCTCATAAAGGTGGTCTTTCATTCGGAGTGGGTTTATTTCGCCCGGAAAAAAAAAAAAAAAGCCCCCAAACAACGGGAATAAAGTACACGCGCAACACAGTTTCTAAAAAGAACATTTCACCTGGATGGGAAAAGTTACTGGTAGTTTGGGTTTCTTGGTTCACTTTGATTGCCAGGAACCTACATGAAAGATAACCTGCAGCCGCAGCATAAACCGAAGCAGAGGACCGATTTTGACTTTAAATCAGCCATGTGGCTGTGGTGATGTGTCTTGCTTTTTGATAAAGCAGCTTTCCTAGACCCTTTCTGGCAGCGCTCACACCGATGTGTGAGAAGCAGCATACCTTTCAAGTGCTCCGAAGCGTGAATAACTCCCCGCAGCAGGAGCCACCTCACTTATCTAATCTCTTCCACATGCTACTGGGGGAAAGCGACACCAAGTATGTGTCCACTTCAGCACTAACTGCGATGCCACATTTTGTCTTTGAGAAGTTGGCCAGCACAGATGCCATAGCTATGGACAGAAGAACAATTAAAGAAAATACTATTTATTGATTCATTATCTTCAGGTTCCTTCCATCCACAGGCTCATGCACGTAAACCCCTTCGGAGTATCTTTGCAATGCTCTCACACAGTCCCTTTGCTATCACTTATACAGGAAAGAGGAGGAACAGCACATTGTTCTTTTTAATTTTTTTCCCCTACAAATTCTATTTGAAACTTGTTGGGAATCTCCCTTTTTTTAATCCAGACTGGCTGATCTACTGTTTGCCTTGCCACAGAAAAAGTATACCAGATACATCACTTACCATTTTTGACTAAGCATTATTTCTTTTGAAAACACCAGCTTCTCAAAACTGAAATGCTGTGCAGCAGCAAAGGCTCCAGAGGTGGGGTACCCCCAGCTGAATTCTGCAGGACTAGTACCCTATAGGGTTGCAGGGCTTCTGCAAGTTCCAGGACAGGGAAACCTGGAAGCCCTGCCAGACCGAGTCCTACATGAAACACCCAACAGTTCCTAGACTCTCTGCCCTGACCGTCAACTGAAGTAGGACTCCCAGGGTCAACTGCTCCTGAGAGATTTCAGGAGTCTGCAATACCTCTATCACAAAAAGGCATAGAATAAATGGGGATAAACCTCCAGGATCTGTCCCTCCAGGGAGTCCACAGCCCAGCTGTGGTAGCATGGAGCTCTGCATGAGCTAATTTTTTCTTCCGAATTATATATTTTCTCTATATTTTCTCAGGTTCCTTGACAGGTTTTGCAGCCAATACATTGCTACTACAGCTGTGTTATTCTGGGGACCCATGTCAGTGCAGATAAAGCTACCTAAGATGCAAACTCATCTTTGAATCATCTTCAGAAATGACATAGAAAAGCTATAGAGTTGAGGATGACTCCAAGAATAGCTACACCTGCAGGCTAATAATTCATGAAATTGCATGAGACATGATATTCTCAGTCACAATGCAAATTGAGAGCAACTCAACTGAAGTCAAAGTGCTGGGAAAAATAAGAACAGAATTTAACTTCAAACCTGAATCTTAACAATATTTGGGGGGGGGGGGAAGCCTTTGGATAGGCAACCATCGTAGCAGTGATAGTCAAGTGAGAGTACTGATTCATGTGTTTTGACTTTGGAAGTGGCTACACTGCAGAATGCAGCAGTGTGAAATGCTGTCATTGGTTTGACAAGCAGCATAAACATGTGTATGCTATCCTTTATGACTGAAAATCTGTGCATCAATTAGATAGAGAGGGAAAAGAGAAAAAGAAAAAATGCTGCTGATGTCTGGTATATGGCACATAAGCTGTATGACACTCTTTGTAGGTACTGTCTACTGGTGCATAGGTGCCACAGAGTCACCCAGGAAACCTGCCAAAGATCCAAACTGAAGTCAGTGACGTGTGCCAATACACACAAAGCAGTACCTACCCCGCTCTTGCCTTCCCTCTCTGCACGGGCTCTGGGTAAGCAGGGAGAGTCCACACTTCATGTGTTTGCAAGATGGTTTGGTGCAAGGCATGGTTTTTCTCTTCACGGCATTTTTCAGATCGGCTGTGTTCACTAGCACGACAGGAGTGGCTCAGATCAAAGAAATAGGTAAGGAGGCCCCTAAGCTATGTGCAGTTTGGGGAGAGTACTTCAGACTTCGCAATGATTAAAATTCATATAGAATCAGTCTGGACCCTTATGTCCCCAGTCAGGTGCTGGTGCCCATTTGGTGGTCATCCNGGCCCCGTCCCGAGGAAATCGCTTTCCCAGCACTCCCTCGCCTTTCCCCGCTCATTTTGCTCCCCGTAGCCGGTGGTTTGGGATCTCTCGAGGCCGCACAGCGAGGCCCAGACCCCGGTACCGGGCCCTGAGGGAGGTCTCTTCCAGGCAGGGACCGAGTCCCTCTCCGGNTGGTGCTTAGGTGCCACAGAGTCACCCAGGAAACCTGCCAAAGATCCAAACTGAAGTCAGTGATGTGTGCCAATACACACAAAGCAGTACCTACCCCGCTCTTGCCTTCCTTCTCTGCACGGGCTCTGGGTAAGCAGGGAGAGTCCACACTTCATGTGTTTGCAAGATGGTTTGGTGCAAGGCATGGTTTTTCTCTTCACGGCATTTTTCAGATCGGCTGTGTTCACTAGCACGACAGGAGTGGCTCAGATCAAAGAAATAGGTAAGGAGGCCCCTAAGCTATGTGCAGTTTGGGGAGA
This sequence comes from Aramus guarauna, assembly GCA_013400195.1. Lineage (NCBI taxonomy): Eukaryota > Metazoa > Chordata > Aves > Gruiformes > Aramidae > Aramus > Aramus guarauna. Next base: position 326,050 of record VXBL01005408.1, on the reverse strand, counting down.
GTACTTCAGACTTCATAATGATTAAAATTCATATAGAATCAGTCTGGACCCCTATGTCCCCAGTCAGGTGCTGGTGCCCATTTGGTGGTCATCCAGAACAGAGCTTATGTGTTAGGTTCTTCCAAAAGGAACCACCTCTGCAAGCACCAAAACTGAATGCAAGACGTGAGGAAGACTGGGTTAATTGCTTAACAATGCCGTGCTGATCCGAACCAGCACACGAACCCAGAAAGGACCCCAAATCGACTTGCTTAGCACCATCTTCAATTAGACACAGCAGCTCTAGCGTGTCCTGTGCAGCGAGAGGTGGGTTTTGCCCCTCACAAAATCCATCCCACCGAGGCCAAAGAGACCCTTTACAGAGGCTCAGCACCTCCTCAAGGCCTGCCGGAGCCCGGCGGGGGGCCGAGGGTGCCGGCGGGGCCCTCAGCCCTCCCGGGGCGAGGCCGGGGCGGNAACTCGAGCGGCACATTTTTTTTTTCTGCTTGTTTCCTTGTTTCTAACCAGTTGAGACAGCTGGATGCTGTAAAATGTTCTTTTTTGTGTGCTCTCTGCATGAGCCAATATTTTGTAGAAGTCCGGACAACCTGTTTTAAGCATGTTTGAAGTTGGATGTTATTTTGCAATATGGATAACAAAAACCATCCAAAGCAATCATATGTAAGCATGATTGTTCAATATGATTAATTTTTCTTAAATTCCTACCTTAACTATGCACCAGTTTTGGAAAAATTCCATGTCAGGTGCCATCTAAACCCCATTTTGTTTTCCTGCCTTTCACGATCTGTTACAATAGCAATGTACTACAATTATTTGATCCAACGGGCTTTACAGACATGCTTAATTTAGCAATCTGAATTACTGTTACATCCAGCAGGACTGCTTACTCAAACCAGAACAAAATAAATATTCTTGTCTGTTTTCAATTACTTATTTTTTACAAGTCTTTATTTTTCCAGGCTAAAATTCCACATATTACCACCATTTTTCATAAATGTTGGTTCCCAAAGAAAATTGATAGTTAGATAAAGAAATAATTATGAACCAAATCAAAAGCATGGGAATAGTTTTGAGTTTCTCCATTAAAGCTATTAAGATTTTTGCATGATCATTAGCTAAGAAAGAAAAAATAAGGAGAAACAAATTCTGCTGCAACATATCTAACTATCCTTCAGCATCTGAAACACCCTAATTTGGGTCAATGCCTTGTATCCTTCACTGGTTTTCAAAGCATTATCAAATTTAAATTCCAAGGTGTTTTCAGTACTTTCAGAACTGCTAACTTTCCTGTTTAGAAATGCTTTTTAATACCCATCAACCTTTAACCTTTATTTCTTGACTGGCTTTCAAGCAATTTATTCTGTACATTGTAAAAGGATTCCTAATCAAAGTATAGATGAGCTGATTAATAGTAAGTGCTTAGGGTTTTCTCCTCCAAAAGCCAAGTTTCTCCTCCAAAAGCCATCACCTACAGTTTCTGATACAGCATGGATAGACATCAAACTTTTATTGCTTCTTTTCTTGAATGATATTATGTCATGAAAAATGGCATGCAATGATACCCGTGATGACTGCTTTGCCTGTAACTATACGGTAGAGGAATGAACAACTACATAAACAGAGGAGACTGCCATGTCACTGAAGTAGTACTTCTCTCTGCTATGTCCTTCATAAAGAGCTAACGTCAAATCTCATGAGATAGCCAACCTCCCTTAGATGTCTAGACTGTCAACTGGTAACAGTTTACCATCTAGTTGGTACAGGGCAAGAAATGTAAACTCACAGCTGTCCACAGGGAGAAGATGCAGAAACCCCACTGAATAATGACAATAATAAAACAATAACCTCACATAATGCTAGGTTTTCATGCAAACAATAAAAAAGGGAAACAAGGTAGTTCAAAGGATACACTTTACTGTTGCTAAGTTGCACACAAAAAGTTGTGGCCTTGGCATATGGGTACTGAGAGTTGGAAAAAAGAAGTTATTCTGTGTGAGAAGATCAATGCCACAGATCTCAGGTGACCCATACGGCCAACCCCCACCTGGACAGAAGCAGTAGGCAGTATAGCTACAAACAAAAGAAGAATCTCCTTTTCTAAGTAAGTTTGGAAATTACCAAACGATTTTAAGGAATTGCCTAAAATATTTTTTGTATAAGTTGATAAAAAAACTTCTCCCTGGTCTCTTCAGGAGTCTGCTTGGTAGAGTACCATGGAACAAAGCCCTGGAGGGAAGAGGCGCCCAAGAAAGCTGGCTAGTATTCAAGGATCATCACCTTCAAGCTCAAGAGAGATGCATCCCAACAAAGAGAAATCAGGCAAAACTGCCAGGAACCTGCATGGATGAACAAGGTGCTCCTGGACAAACTCAAACACAAAAAGGAAGCCTGCAGAGGCTGGAAACAAGGGCAGGCAGCCTGGGAGGAATACAGAGAAATTGTCCGAGCAGTCAGGGATCAGGTTAGGAAAGCTAAAGCCCTGATGGAACTAAAACTGGCCAGGGACATCAAGGGCAACAAGAAAAGCTTCTATAGGTACATCAGTGATAAAAGGAAGACTAGGGAAAATGTGGGCCCCTTCTGGAAAGCTGGAGAGGGACTGGTTCCAAGAGCCTGTTGTGATAGGACAAGGAGTAATGGCTTTAAGCTGAAGGAGGGGAGATTTAGATTAGATATTAGGAAGAAATTCTTCACTATGAGGGTGGTGAGGCACTGGAACATGTTTTGCCCAGAGAAGCTGTGGATGCCCCCTCCCTGGCAGTGTTCAAGGCCAGGTTGGATGGGGCTTTGGGCAGCCTGGTCTAGTGGAGGGTGTCCCTGCCCATGGCAGGGGGGTTGGAACTAGATGATCTTTAAGGTCCCTTCTAACCCAACCAATCTGTGATTCTATGATGATTCTGTGAAAAGCACATCAAATTAGGCTGGTAGTACAAGTACTTTGTAAGTTATACTGCTATGGTTGAAATAGTACAAAGACAGGAAATACAAATGTTTTTCTCTAGCTGCTGAGAGAAAACTAGATCCTTTTCACAATGTAGTTCTTAATTGTACTATAGCTGAGTAGGAGAATGCACACACCACAACTTGAAAGGTTACAGACATCATTGCACTGTTTCCGCAGCCCCATGTAGTTTCTCTGCACGAGTGTGTTGCGTCATATTGGTGTGCTCATTTGCTCTGCACAGGCTCACAGGGCTGCACACAGCTCTGCAAATGTGCTCTGTGTTGCAGCTGCTTCCTCCAAGTGAGCTGTATCTGCCCTGTGGATAAGCCCTCAGGCTCTCAGACTCTGCCTATTGCAGGATTTTACAGCTGGAGCATACTACAAATACTTAGAAGTTGCTCATGGTTAGAATTGGTCACAGCTCAGAATTTATGTTTTCTGAGAAATCTCACCACTTTGAAATCTTAATTTGTCCCAATTTAGAATTAAAACTGTTAAAACATTTCCTAGGAAGTAGACATTCCAGTAACGTCATTTGGGAAACAAAGATCCACAGCATTTCCAAAAAGCAACGATTTCTTCTAGAGCCCTGAATCCCAGGAGGTCCTTGTATTCCCTGGATCCCTGAGACAAGGAAGAGGCCACCATAGAGGAGTGCATCTGACTGAATGGAAAACTGGCAGCTGACCCACCTAGCAGAGAACTGTCAGAAGTTATCTGTATTGCATTATAAGGCTCGCTGAGATAAACTTTTGTGAAATGTTTCACTCTCAATGAACCAGCAACTTTTGACAGAAAACGTGCCAGCAGAATGATGTTTCCAAAGAGATGCATTCATAGCTGGATGACACAACGATAAAAATATCCCAGTCTTGGCTACAGTAGCTGATCAGCATTAGTTCAGTACTACAAGCCTCAGTCTCCTCAAGTTAACAATCTTGGAGTCACCTTCTGTTCTCCTAATTACTGACTGCACTCCTTCGGTAATGCTACATGTGGGCACTAGTAGTGCAGCACAGAATCCTTATGAATGCTTGGATAGGGACAGTGTCTTGGACAGAGATTTTTGTATTCTACTTTGAATGCTTATAGTTGAATACAGATCACCACGCTGCCCAGAAATTCTCCTGATCAAACCACCTTAACAAGGAGTCTGTCTTGTTCCACAGGGTCCCTATATCATGGTATTGGGAGCAGCTCCAGAGTTAGGTTTTGGAAGACCCTATTGTTTACACAAGCCTTCATACAGAAGGTCTTCTACTAAGAGAAGAAGGTGTGCTGGAGGTACATCACACTAATGTACATTTGGGCTACTGGGAACTGTGGAGCCGGGTCTCCTGCTGGACATAAATAATGTTTTTAAATAAATGTCATATAGTACAAGAGATACCTAACTCTTCCATATTAACTGCTGTATTTCCTTCCATATATATTTTCTAATTGCTAGAGGACAACCTCAAATCTAACCTGTTGTCTCTCTTTTTCATTACAGGAGTAGCAGAAGCTATCACTTACTCGTAAAACTGTCTCAGATTTTCCCATTATAAGATCTGGTTTGAGTTTTTTACACTTTAGCCAGTTTTCAACTGTTTGGACAGATACATACTCTAGTCAGTGTTTGCCTCTGACAGTGGTCTACGGAAAAAAGCATAGAGGCCATATAGAAAGCTATATACTGTATGCAAAGAATGTGACAGAAATTAATTTACATCAGCAGTCTTAATTCTGGCATTTCCTAAGTCATGAAAGTTTTATTTAGCAGCCTCAATAAAAGCTTTGGTTTTGTATATGTTTTAAATATTTGGTATAAAATAAGTCACTGGCAGGTTACCACCTATCAAACTCCATGGCCCCTGCAAAAGTAAACATATGTAAGTATGGTATAGGTTGGACTAAAATGTACCAACTACTCTTGGAACATCAAAGAGCCCTGAGGGAAAAGAGATGGTGGTTAAAGAAAATATTTTTAAAAGCTAATATAAGTGAAAAATGAGGAAAAGGTCCTGGATCCACTAAAGTCAACGGTAAAGCACCCAGAGCTATAAATGGTGTCAGGATTTCACATAGAAAACCAAAGCAGAAAAAAACCCCAAACCCTAGAAAATCTGGAGCTAGCTGGGTGCAAGACTGGATTCTTTATCTTTGAAAGTCTTCAAATCACAAAACAATGTTTTTCCAAAACAAAAAATATTTGGCTTAGTACAGAGTGTATGCATAGAGGTTTTTTACTTGTGTTATAAAAAAGAACAGACTAAGAGATCTAACATTCACTTCCAAAATTTCTGAACCAGGACTTGTCAATATGGAAGTAGAACAAGATGGTCCTGTTTATATTTTACTTTAGTTGCTGGATTCTGTTAAGATTACTCTTCCTGAAACTTTAAAAAAAAAAAAAAAAAAAAAAAAAAAAAAAAAAAAAGAAGAAAGCAGCAGTGTTTGAAATTACATACTTAACATTTGAAAAGCTTTTGGCAATGTTCCTTCTTATCAATTTATGTCTAACAGTTAGAAACAATGACTATGTCAAGCACTGGCCAACAATGAAGAAAAGAAATCTAACCAAGGAAAGTGTTGGCTGTGAAATCTCCCTGTGAGCACTCCAGACACATCGGGTATAAATCTGATAATGTTTCTACTTTGTTTTAGACAAGTTAAAAATGGGGGCTTGAACCTGGAATTCAAAATGACAAAATCTTGAGTGTTGTCTATATTTCACTAAAGCTGAAAAATACCAGCATTCAGTCTTGAGGCTGCCAAAGAGAATGAAAAAGAAGACACCTAGATCCAAGATGATTTTTATGCACACAGCTTATAGCAGTGTAATTTCAAAAAAGCCAGACTACAGAGTTACAAGAAAGGTGGGAATGCACCTTGGTGCCTCTTGCCTGCAGGGTGAAAATGGGAAGAAAAATCCAGTTGTAATAATTGCTATGCCTACTTTTTTCCTTTCTTTTAATTCATGAGAATTTCCGTTTTCCAGACTAATGAGAGGAGAAACAGCACAGGAGTCATACCATGGAGCATTTATATGTTTCCAGTTCTTCTTTGTTCATCCAAGAACAACTGAGGTTTTTCATACACAGGAAAAAAATTTTCAGAGATATCCAAGGAAAGGGCATCACCACGAATGGCTTCTGCAAAGATACGCAGCATTGTAGCAGCCGACAATTTAGACCTGTGTATTTCCATATGCAAGCTTAGAATTTTAAAAAAAGAGGGCTTATTCTCGGAAAGACGACTAAATTAAGAGTGTTTAAGCTACTAAATACTGTAGACTTGATCCTCATTTACCCCATGTGAAGGAGCTTTACTACAGATGTGAATCAGGTGCTCTGTGTGTTTTCCAACCTATTATGAAACCTTTTGCAACAAACATCACATATTAGCTTATCTTACTGCCTTGCTATCAACAGGAATAATTCCATTTTGTCCTTAAGAGAGGAACTACACTCTTGCTGTATAAGAGAGAGGCAAATTAGCTTTCTTGCTTCCTGGTGCAGAATTCTGCACAGTAACTCACAAGATTCTTCTCAATAATGCGCCAGTGTCTGGTGGTCTCTCAAATACCCTTTGTAAACAGTTTACATTGATCTTTGCTCCAAGCTGTGACATGTTTATGGATCTTTTTTCAGTACGACTATTTGCCCACCATCAAGACCCAAGACCTTATTTTGGTAATCCTAAAAATAGGCAGGGATCAGTTACAAAGACTGTTCCTCAACAATGTAGTTTTAAAATAAATTTAAAGCCTAAGATTTTGGCAAAAAAACACATTAACAGTCAAACTGGAAATGTTTCAAACACTGATTGATCAAGACCCAGCTGAGTTTATTCTACTCAAGATAGATTTTCATCAGATAGTCCAAGAAGAGTGTTTGTTTTGGCCTCTGTTTCTAGAAATAATATTAACCTGGCAAAAATGTTGTTTCTATAAAGAAAAAGGTCATTGAGCAGCTAAATATCTGTGTCTTTCTTCTCATGTACTACACTAGTTTCACTTACATCCTGTGTTTGCTCAGTATTTTCAGGAGCTGTGTTAGATTCTCTGTGCTGTGGTTAAATCACCTATCTGGCTCTCTAAGGTACTTACCTGGCCAGAGTTTATGAGGTCACAGTCCAATGCAGGTATGCTCAGAACGCATCTGAGATGTAAAGAAGTGTTCCCTCCCCATTCTTTACCCATAACGATTTGATTCATAGACAGTTACGGTGCAGACTTCCAGGCATTTAGGCACAGTCACATAGCTAATGGGACCCAAACATTTTTTACAATCCGAGGAGACATTTAGCTCTTTTGGCATTTTTAGGTGGCTCTAAATGCCTTTAGGAACCTGGTTACAAATGTCCAGTGGCAGACTCAGAAAACCAACTCAGGTTTTCCAAACCCTCATTTAGCTCCTTCACTTCACTCTCCATTGCTTTATTACCAGTCTTCTGTCCTTTATGGGAAAGAGCAGGCTTCCTTACCCTCTAGAAATGTTTGAGGCAGATACATGGGAGAATGTGAGACCCAGAGTTACTAGAGGAAAAGAAGCCCATAAGAGAGATTAAACCTATGGAAATTTTAATTTTTAGTTGAAGAGGATTTTCACTTCATATGTGCCTCATAGAGGAAAAGTGGTATATAGTGTTGTCAAGCAAGACTACATTCACTTTATGAGATAAGAACATATTCTCAAAGTTGTAAATGTTTTAAGACTTTTTTCTGGAGTATATTCACATAAATAAGACACTCCGTCTGTATGTCGGTATCATAAGGCAAGGAATTCTTTCTGCATAGGAAAGGAAAAGAAAACTGAATACCGAAAAAATGGTTAAAGATGCTGCATTGGTCTCTGAAAGTCCTATTACCATTACAGCACTCTGCCACCAGAGCAAAGTGTAGAGTTTGATTTTCACAGCCTTCACAAGTAACAAATCAAGTGCATACCATGTACGTGACAATACTGACTGTTTCAGAAATCAGCATGTGCCAGTTGCTGAATTTACTTGGCATGCACATTTATATGTTCCAGGTTCACTTGCAATGTATGCTTTTCAACTTTTCTCTTTATCCAGCTGTCAACTTAAGCTCAAGTTGAGCCAATGAAGAGATTTAAGAAAATATTTGCTTCCACATGCTTTTCTTCCATGCTATAAACTAGGCATCATCTTTGACTCAGACATATATCCAGATCCTCCCAGATCAGCTGTGTCTAGATATTGCTGATTATTTCTTTGCAGCAGTAAAATACGTGCCCTCTTTCCATACATCAAAGCTTGAAGCAAGGCTCTCATTCCATATCCTTATCCTTGGTCTCCAGATGGGGTCTTTCCCTCCTCATTTATTCTTTCTTGCTCTGAAAGTTATTTTCTAGGCCCGAGGCTTTTATTGTATCACTTAGTCTCCGCACTCCTTAGCTCGCACTGGCTTCCCACTTGTATCAAACACAAGCTGCTGATCTTCACTTTCAAGTCCCTCTGTGGACTCTCCACATTCCACACTGCCTTTCTTTCACTATAGACTCATCAGCTCTCATCTCTCCTTTGTCCATTTATTAAAATTTACAAAAGCCTTCATGTTTTACTCTTCACATCTGAAACTTCTAAAAAGCTTCTTCAAAAGGTTTTTTGAAATCCAGGGGCAATGTAGTACACATACTTGCTACTCTGCTACTGCTACCCGTACTTAGAAAGGACTCTGCCAGCTGGGGATAATCTAAATGCTGCTAAATGCAAAGGGTCTTCATTTGAAAATGAGCAAAAAAATACCAAAGAGTGAAATGTGAAGAACACACAAACAATTTCAACTATGTTCAGAGATAATCTGAGAGATGAGAATAGTGTTACTGAGGTAACAAGGGAGCAGAAATAGAAACTTCAGCATGAATAAGAAAGCACAAACTATAAACACCAAACGTGGTGGACTGAACATAGGTATGGGACAAGCACTTCCTTAATTGCTTTGCTGAAATACAGCCATAACCAGAACACACCCCTTTTCCATAAAATCCTGGGCAAAATTGGTTAAGAGCTTGAAGTTATTTGTTAAGTCCATTTGAGAAAATAATCTTACTTTCAGAGAAACATTACCAGCCAAAAGATCTTTCATGCTTATCATATTCTTAGACCAGAAGGAATAATTTACTCAAAGGCAAGCTACGTTATTTGAAATACTTTGTCAAAATTTTACCAAATTCAAAGTCACATCCTGCCTTAGTGAGTGCTGCAAGAAACTCTTATAAAAATTGCCACTGACATAGCTAGTACGTAGGAACCCTCATCCTCAGGAACATGAGAGACTAGTAAAGCATATGATTCTGGCTGGGATACTTAAGCTGTACAACAATTTTAGCTACTGCTGCTGGGTCAAAGCTTGCTTTACCTTATTGTCATAGAAAGTTCTGTTGTGGTCAGCAGAAGGCTGTGTCACTAGGCAAGAATAGAAATATTTGACAATTGGACACTCAAGCTATCGTATGAGGAGAATATGATGGTATTTAAAATATTCTAAAAATAATGCAAACCATACATTGCAAGTGGGCGGTATAGAAACTTGAGTTATTAAATGGAGGAGGAAGTGAGAATTCACTTCCTCCTACTAAAATAATTAAAAAAAAAAGCTACCAAAGGAAATATAATGCTACTGTCAAGTTCCTCTTTTACATATTATTGAGTCTATTAAATTCAAATAGAGCTCATATTTGACTTATATTTTATGGAAAACTATATTGTCATCATCTGGAAAACACTGTTAGCTTACTACATCTATCTCAGAAAACCATTCATTGTCTTATGCCCTTGTGAATCATGTGAGATGCCAGTCTTGAGTAAAAGTGATGTGACTGGTCACAGGTGGGGTGATGTCATTTTTTTTGTACAGTGGAAGGAGACTCTCATGTTGACTCTTGCTTGGCTCACAGACTCTTGCTTGGCTCACACAGCACCAACTATAGGCCATGGAGAGCTGTAGAAGAAGAGAGGATAGAAAGGTCAAGGTCTCCAAATTTCTCATAGTAATATTCAGAGCTCAGCTGTACATTACCCAAGCAGGGTGCATACTACCCTTCAGATAATCTACAATTTTATGGACGCAAATTTTTATGGACTCAAGTGAAATAAAAAAGTTCCCTGGCAATCTTATACTTACTCAGCAGCAGTGTAAACCATCAAGCATGAGTTGAGACCACTGCTGCAGTGTGTTAAGCTTTAGCAAAGTAGCTTTTCTTTGAGCATTCACCATACAAGATGGTGGTAGGGTGGGAACTGATGAACATTTATTTTCTTAACAATTGTCCTGTATCTTACACAAATCTAACATAGTGTTCTGAGGTGGCCAAGACAGGACAAAGCTGTCATGGTATGACAAAGCTCTTAGCCTCAAATTTTTTGTATTATGTGTACCTTTTCTGTAGACTTAATGTGCACTGCTATGACATCACTTGGTCTGGTTCACTGGGAGGTACCTGAAAGGATTCTCTGTGTACCCAAATTCCATCTGTTATTTTCATATGCATGAGCTAATTTCATATGCACCTCCCTTCGAGGTGGGGCAAGAATATGAAACTATCAGTTTTCCCTGTCTGCCTCCATATTTAGTTCAAGGATTTGAGGCAAGTTCTGCTTCCTACTTTGGCTCCTTATGAGCAGTAATGGCCACTCACCTAAAACCTATGCTGCAGGAACTATCAGGATCTTCTGCTGTAGAAAAAAAATGGGTCTGAAGACTATTTTTTGAAGTTTTGCATCAGTTTCTTGCAGATAGTGCTTATACTGATGGGAAATAAATGATTGTGCAAAACCTGCACTTCTCATTTCTTCACATTAGAAAATACAGCTAGTTTATTGTGCAACTTTCCTCATACTATCCCTCACCCCATACACACATTACAACTGGCCAAATGCTATACATATGCTCTAAGTGACAGATATATTTGCTATAAACAGCAGAGAACTTTGCAGCCTAATATTGACATGCAGCTACAGAAAATCAAATGTATGTGTAGAAAGATGTAACCTAGCATTTGGGCTTCAAAACTACCCACTGAGATGGGAAGATGAGTAAAGACATACTCAGATTTTGGGGATGCTTTCTGACAAGCAAAAAATACTGACAATTATTTCCATACAGCTTTCTGTAAAACACTGAAAATTATGGGGGATGAGGCTGACCTTTGTATGGAAGAAACTTCAAATGAACATTCTATCTGTGTAAATCATGCTTACAATACTTTAACAATCAGGAAGAAAAGTGCATCGGGAAATAAATCTCAGAGGAAAGAAGTCAGTAAGGAAAGTGTTGAACAACTTGAAATGAGTAAAATACATCATTAATTTATTAATGGAGCCAGTTAATCCCATCTTCTTTTGTCTTCCAATGCCTTTTATATTCACTTCAGTAAGAAGCTTCAAAACCTTGCTCATATCATGCTTCATTTGTCATACATGTGAAATCTAACATACAGCATTAATAAAATCAAATGTCCAGTTTAAAATGATGCTTCTCATTAAACTAACGTCTGTACACATTGCTCTGAGCAATAGCTAAAAGCCTATCTTGTAATGCTGAAGAAATAATATTAATAATAAATGCTGACATTTTCAAATGAAGACCCTCCGGTTACAATTTTCTAGTTAATAACAAGTAGCATTCTGAATAAGTTAGATGAGATTTCACTATTCCATTTCACAACATTTACAGGTTTTCTTTTAGGGGTGCAGACAATTTCATTTTATCATAAGATTAATAAAACTAATGAACAAGATATGGTAGTCAGGCTTTTCCTACCTCAGCTGCAATTTGTGTTAGATGCTCAGCTCTCCCAGTGAAGAAGTGGGCTGACTTAAACAGATGTTTTCAAAGAACAGAAAGGGATATATATCCACTATGTATAAACATTCACAAGAAATACGGACGTAAACAGAGCAGTATTGTATGTGAGAGCTGGAGAACTTAGGCTCTGGTCTAAAACTCATTGAACCCAGGGAAAAAGCCTCCCTCAGGCATCTCTGGCTTTTGAATCAAGGCCTTTGAAATTTTAAGTGTAAAGCCTGGACACGTAAATTGCTGCCTGAACATATTCTATATGTAGCAATGGAAGCCATTCACTAACCTGAGGCCCTACCATACACAGAGAAAAAAAAGGTGGAAATCCATCCTCAAATCATCGTAGTGGGCAGAACTCTAGTAACTAAGCTTTGATCATAAACATTTTAGAAGTACTTCTGTCCTCATTTCCTGCAGTTAAAAGTATGAATTTGCTAGCTTCAAGCTTCACTGCTGATGTTTTCAGATAGACCCATTTCCTCTTCAGCTTTCATCCGGGCTGAGATTTCGTTTTGCTTTTGGTTTTCCACTGTAAGAACGAATGCGAATGAGCTTTCTTATTAATAGCTAGGGAGAAAGATATATATTCTCAGTTCTGAGTTGCTGAAAGATGCTATCAAAAGGGTGGAAGGACAAATGGGCAGAAAGGAAATTGATCTAGCCATATACCTGCTCTTTAGCACATTGAGGTTTAGCTTCTTCATTTGTTCTAATTTTAAAACATTACATGGGATGTGCTTGTTAACTAGCTTCTATATTCAATGCAGTTGTACTTAAATTCAGTTTTCTGTGATTTTTCAAAAGCTATTTTTGGTAATTTCTTCCATATAAACTCACAAATTAGAGCTTTCCATCTTTCTCATAGGAAGTTTTATAGTTTACAGGTCTTCCATAGCACTGCACAATCACAAAGGAATATTAAAAAAAACCAACCCAAGCTTAAATAGAATTAATTCCTATTGGAAGAACATAAGACCTATAGTTGTTACTTGCTTTCCCTATACTTTCTGCTCTTGGCCTTATCATCTAGGAAGATGCCAAACGGAGCTACAAATTTTTCCAGAATGCCCTGGCATCACAGTTTGATGTGATTCACTTCATACTAATTGCAACCTCTTGAAGGCTTCTGGAAAAAAAAGTCTTAGCTAAAGAAATTATCTGGTGCACCCCAGAGGATCATCCAATCACTGTACCAAAGATTTGCACAGTGTCTGCACAGTACTACTTGAAAAGAGGATACTCTGTCATTTAAATATCACTTGCCTTAAACTGACACTTTTTTATCCTATTTTGTAGGTTGTACCTATGTCTTTGCCCTCTATGATCAAAGCCTTCATTCTTCCATCATTCTGAAAGTTTTGTTTAAATAACAAAACAAACCTTTAAATTGTATTTTATGTGTTTTGCTATGACAAAAGATCTAATTAATACACTGATTAATATTTATTTTCCTTTTTTGTTTTTACTGTTGGCCAGTGGCACAATGGCTTGGCAATATTTTATGTATCTGCAGCTTTTCCATTCATAATGCTGAGGGCTGATCCTGCATTACTCTGGGCAGGTAAGATCCTAGTCAGCATAGTGTCACATTTACCCTGAAGAGAAAATGAAGGTCAGTCTCTGAAGTTGTGACTTTATCAGTGTATAAAGTGATGCCAGTGAAACTTAAGGGAGCACATACATGGTAAAACATTGCTTTTTTGCCAATGAAGCACTGGTTTCCTGACACTAGAAACATATCTTTTTGTTCCCTTTCAAAAACAGATGTTCTGCTTTAAGTCTAAATTGTCTGCTGCTTTATAGAAACTTAAATTACAATGCAACGCCTAAGGACTGTGGAGGTTAATAAAGATCCCTGAGCTGAGGGTGTATAATGGCAGCATATCTACCCAGTGATCTACTCTCCCATGATAAGAACAATTTGTAATTGCATGTGCTAGATCTTGAGTCATGCAACTGCTGTGAAACACACAATTGTAATGTGGGTGGGGTGCGTGTCTCTTCTTTCCATTAGAAAATGAAAAGCTTTTGGAGAAGAGCGGAACAGAGGGCTGGAATTCAAACAAATGATTCTGCTGCACATTTATTTTAGCTGAGAGGACAAAACCAATTTGGAAACATTACATATTTCCACCTGGTCTTGCCACAAACTTTGTCTCTCTCTAACATTAGGACACACACTGTTAATCAAGTTCATATCTGCCACAGCTTTTCCCTCACCACATTTCTTCCTTATGAATACATGATGGCCTCCACCCATCCCACTGGAGCACAATGCTGATGCTCCTGAATGCAGCCCAAACACTTCTCAGATAGCATTCAAGATTTTCTGGGATCTCTATGATTTTCTCCTTGCTTTCAAGAGATATCTCCGCTGTTTCTCTTACAGAGAATTATGTCTGTCTGTTACAGCCAGGGATAAGGAGAGCTGGAAAATACTGCCATTCCACTTTCTCAGTCGTATTTCAGGATACTTGGAGGGGACAGGAATGAATCTAGTTACAGAGAAAACAACGTCTCATTTGTACAAGCAGAATAGATGTTTTCTACATTATCATAACAAATATCTTGGTCATGTATTTCAACAACAAAATAAGTGCAAAACCACTAGTATAATCAGAATGTGGGCATATTACTGATAGATCACACATAGAAGTGAAATAACACTTTTTGACAACAAAATGCATCATCAAATATTCTTTTAATACATGCAAAGTGTTCACTGCAAAGTGATGATTTGAAAATTGACTTCGGAATAATTTGAAAAAAAATAAAATTAATTGCCAATTGATCTTTTGAAATTACCTCTTTGGGACCATAATAATCCCAAAAGCCAAAAGGAACAACTCCAAACTTAGCAAAGAGAATATATAGTATCCATGGAATCTCAGATTCCCAAGCTGCTGAACTAATAACTGTTTATTAACTATGTGCATTTTTCAAATGCTAATAAGTTTGCCAAATTTAGATGTATCTTCACATGCCTGGCCTGACCTCAGCAAAGTCTCTGCTAAATTTTAGGCAGCTTTGCAGTGAAAAAACTTGGGGTCTTTTAAATAACATGAGCAGAACAACGTACTGTTCCCTAAATGCGTTCTTAAATATGGCTGAGCTGTCTCAGTTGGAATTTTTCAAAGCAATTACCCCTTAAAGCATTGAAACACATTTCCTGTGCAAAACATGGTGGTAATTTAAAATGCTACCATCCTTCTGGTATAATTATTTTATCTCCAGCAGTGTTGGAGGAACGGAACATGGGGTTTCTTGGCTGCTTTGGAGCAAAGCTGGATGTTTTAATACAAATTGCCTGTAAACACAAGATGAAGCTAAGCTACCTGAAGACTTTTCTAAACTAAAGTAACAGGAGATGGTGACATCTTCACCTTCACTCACTCTTGTCTGTCAGTGCCTTAGATATCTAAGAAAAAAATAGCCAAAAGCATTGGTTTGGCAAAGTTATGGACAATGAAAATAGGATTTAAATCAAGAGAAGGATCTATTTGCATGCCGCCTACAGCACTTAGAATCTCACCTTTTTAATTTGACATTAATCCTGCCAAGGCTGCACTGAGTTTTTTAACTGATGCTTGCCATTTTAACTTCAGATGGAAACCCCTGATTTTTTTTTTCTTTTTATGACTTTAACACGTTATAAAATTATTTCTACTCAGTGAATAAAATCTAAGTATACGTCAAAGCAGCACTTTGCAATGCTATGAAATGACGTAAAAATGCCATAAAAGCAATTTGCTGCCTTGTAGCAACATTATTTAAGAGATGCAGAGTCACTGAACAGAGTGGGGAAAGAAATGCATTTCTGTCTGAAAACCTCAGAACATCTCACAGCGCTGCCCAGCCAAAAGCCACCCGGCCCAGCTGAGGTGACCGAGGAGTGGAGGAGGCAGGCCAGGGCTGCCCAGGCCTGCCCGGGGCTTCCCCCGCGGGGTACTGCGTCGGCGCTCCCCACAGCGCGTCCACCTGGGCCTCCAGCCTCTCACGCCTTCACAGGTCGAATTTTAGGCTCCATTTTGTTGACAGCCCGGGCGCCCCTAAGGCTCCGGGGAGGAGGAGGCTTCTCCACAGCACTGAGGAGAGGCGGTGGCCCCGGCTCTCCGCAACCCTCGGGTCGGCCTCGAACGGCGTGTCGCCCCGAGAGGAAGCGGTCGCAGGGAGCGGGCCTGGCTTCTCCTGCCCCCGCAGAGGGGCCCTCACCACTCGGAGGAGCGGGTCGCCCGCCCGGACTCTGCGGGACGGCTGCCCCCGGACCTAAGGCGGAGGGCGGCGCTGCGTGCATCGGGGCGGCTCCCGCAGAGGTGACCGCTCCGGCGCGCCCGGCGACCCGCGGGGCTGCCTCACTTCCCCACAGGCGGAGAGCGCGGGAGCTCTCGCCGTGCAGGGGTGCCGCAGAGCCGCCTCACCGCTCCGCGCCTCCTGCACGCAGCGCCTCCGGGAGCCGGCGGCCCCTGCCGCCCGCCCGCTAAGGTAAGCCGGGCAGGGAGGGAGTAGCCGGGGACTCAAGAGGGCCCAGCGCCGGGACCCCGACGGGGCGAGAGGGCTGAGGTGCGGCCGTCGCGGGAAGCGTGAGGCGCCCGGCTGTGGCGTGGAGGAGTGCGGGGGTTGTCCTACTCACTGCAGTGAGAAGTCGTGCCGGCAAATACCCGTGCTCAGGATGAGGAGTTGCGGCAAACTCCGGTCCGGACACGGCTCGTGGTGCCCCTGGATGGCGGCAGCCCTGGGTGAGCAGCGCGGGTGCCCGCTGAGGGGAGTCCGCCAGCCCTCGACGCGCCGCCCGGGAAACCTGTGGCGAGAGCCACCGCTGGCACACGGGCTTCCCCCGTCGGGCCAGGGAGCCTTCCGGTGGCAAACGTGACCTCGGTGGGCTGAAATGGGATAATGGGATCTAGTGCTGCGGTGCTGGGTACCGGTGCTGGTTGTTCTCTTCGGTGGGTTAACCTGAGTCAGACCTTCACTTGGTCCGGACCTCGAGCAGCTGAGTAGGAGATTGATCATTTGCAAGGCAGGATTGCAAAAGCTTCCCTGCAGCCTTGTGGGATTCCGGGGGATGCACAGTGCCTTGTTTTAGGTGTCTGCGTCGGGAAAGTGAAGGCAGGCAGGAGAAACTGCAGTCCGAGCTGCCAAGCTCAAAAAAATACACCATGTGAATGTGCTAATCTATCTGTCTGTGTTAAACTAAGCACATAAGAAGGGCAAAACAGCCCGTACAGACTAAGGAACACAATTTACGTCTTTCTGCTGGTGGTGTATTTGGCCACATGGTTCAAGGAGGAAATTGTCCTGACTTTGAGAAGGCCCATCCTGCATCTGAATACCATCCCTCATCTGAATATCATGGACAAGTAACAGAAATACAGTCTCCACAAGCTTGAGGTGGTTTTTCAATCCCTTGTGCACCAAAAGAGAAGTTACTAAATCCATTCATTGTGACACTATGAAGATGTATCCAGTAGGGTCTTTTAGGCAGCATATCATCCAGCCTGCCTTCTTGACTCTACTCCTCAAAACTTCTGTATGCAGGATTCATTTTTCCTCTTTGGTTCTAGTTCCTCTTAGTGAATTACATGACATGGATGTTTTGTCATCTGTTCCTGACTTGCTGCCAAAAAGTACTCATTTCATGTATGAGTCTATTGATGTCACTGTTAATTAATTACCCTGCTGCTGTGTATCAGTGGTGTAAATGTACTGTTTCCAGGACTCAATTTAGTACATCTGTTTCATTAGAGACAATCATGTAAGCCCCAGTGCTTCAGAGGGCTATACTTGATGACCCGCTTCACCTGTGCAGGCTTTTATTCATTTGTTTTCACTAACTTACAAAGTTTTTTCTAGAAACTTTGTAAAGAATGTGGATTTAGGTTAAAACTTTATGTTTAAAACAGAGTGTTTAACTTTTTATTGAACCTGTTCAGGTCTGTTTTTCCCTCTGAGCTTTCTAAGGAGACTATTACATTTAATTGTACTTCATGCTTTGTGCAAGCATTGCTTAAAAATGGAGATAATTTGGTTTGAAATATGGATTATAAATGTCTTTCAGAGGTTTAATCAACAGAGCATTACAGATAGCTGAGTGATTCTTGGTTTATATTGTCAAAGACTTCTGATCCATCTGGGAGCACATGTAACAGGAAAAATGTACTGTCTCTGAAAGGGTGGTTTTAATCATTCCTTGTGTCTTCTATTTCTTCTTTAAATACCTCCTGTGGATACTACAGACTCTTCTGGTGTTTGGAGGCAAATATGGCTGAAGTCTCAAAGTAATTATTGAGTAAATTGTGTTTTGATTTTTCATGTTGGAATTTGTGATTATTTGATGTGCTGTATCTTCAAGCAGGGTATGATGCCTTTGAAGTGCTGGTTTATTTTGTTATCAAATGCATTTATTCCAGCTTAGTTTGATTTTTACAGATCAAAAGTCTGATTCTCACTATACTTAAGCAGCGTCTACTAGATTACACATTATAACTCATGCACCTGTGAATCAGGCTGTAAACTTGATCTTTTTTACATTTTGTAAAGCTTTAGAGACTAACACATTTGGGACGGCAACGACTTGCACAGAGGGAGCAGCAGTACGAATAGAGGGGCCTGCTGGATGTTGTAACAGCATAACACAGTACTGTGGCCCAGGATTTCTTAGGTAGTAAAGAATTTACCCAACCCACTAAGATTTTGCTTTTGCTATGTTACACATTTCATGTTAGCAGAAAAGGAACTGATGTCTTACAGCAATGAGAGGAACAAGAGACAGGAAGCTTTCCTTCTCTTGCTCTGCAGTATGTGGTTAAGGGAGAGGTAAGACTTGGGGATCCTATGGATGAAGGGATCAGCTACTGCATCTCTCTGGCCCTGCAAAGTGTCTAAGACTACTAGTCTGGAGTACTGCTGGAGATAAGAGGAGAGGTTGCCTTGTTCAAGAGAGAACCCGTCTGTTTGCAGATGCGCAGACATCTGTCCTTTGAGAAGATGATCTGAGAATGTGGATTTTATTGCAAGAGTGGTTAAATTTCAGAGGTGACTTATAGAATCATAGAATGGTTTGGGTTGGAAAGGACCTCAAAGATCATCTAGTTCCAACCCCCCTGCCATGGGCAGGGACACCCTCCACTAGACCAGGCTGCTCAAAGCCCCATCCAACCTGGTCTTAAACACTTCCAGGGATGGAGCCTCCACAACCTCTCTGGGCAACCTGTTCCAGTGCCTTCACTCTAACAGTGAAGAATTTCTTTCTAACATCTGATCTAAATCTACCCTCCTTCAGTTTAAACCCATTACCCCTTGTCCTGTCACTACAGTCCTTGATAAACACTTTATAGGAACATAGCCAAATGTGTTTTTTCTTGCATGTTATTCAGATATCAAGGCCTGCATCCTTTCTTGCTCTCTGCAAACTACATGTGTTTTTCTTTCCCACAGACCTTTTTTTCATCTTTCATTTCAGTATGTCTTGACTTGTTTTGTTGTAGGCCCAGCTGACCTGTTGCGATGATGACTTCATGTGATCAGGTGTTGATCTGGGGTGAAAGTGAAAATAAGACCTTACTTGTCTGCAGCAATATAGAAGCTTTAGCATGTTTCTTTTTGAAGGTCTCTTGTGTCTCTTGGTAATTTGCATCCATGCAGACCTTCCAAAGCACTTCTTGGACTTTATAGGCAGGATCCTCCTCACCCAACTTTAGACATTAGCACTAGTTAGTCACCTGAGGTTCTGAGTCACTTTTACAGTAAATGGAGGGAGATAGATACTGCTAAAACGGTTCAACTGCCCAGTTTTAGACAGCTACCATGAATCATGCTCTAGAAAATTGCCTTTCTTTCCCCGCATTGACTAAAAAGAGCCTGGGACAACCAGGTCAGATGCAGATGTCACAGAAACTCCACCGTATATTTTTTCATGATTAAGAGTGATTCATGCAGGCATTTTAGGCAGCTTTCCTTATCAACCAGCCTGTTGATTCATGGCTACCTTAAATATTAACAGTATAGCTGCCAATGTAGAAAGTAGTATGTTGCATTGTGAAAGGAAGAAGCTAGGGCGCCATGTTCCTAAGTTTCTGTAGGAGACTTTCGAGCATCTACATGAGCATACATGAACATATGTTCCTCACCACCCCTCAATATTAATTTATAGCATTGCTCCTGAACTGTGAATGAAAAGGAAACACAAATTACTTTGATCTCATGATTTTAATGTGGGAATTCACAAACTAGTTTGATAATGACTGTTTAAAAAATTTAAATCTGTTATTAGTTTCAAAGCCTTTCTTCCAGTAAAGTGACCTTTTAGATCTGTGGCTAGCGAATTGGTCTCAGAATTTTTGCTACCAGAAGCTACGTCAGGCTACACACAGCCTTGTTTCTTCTTGTTGAGCCCTGATCCAGCACACCATGAGCTTAGACTCAAATAAATTAGGGCTACAGTTATGTCGTGGTTTAACCCCAGTGGGTAACTAAGCACCATGCAGCTGCTCGCTTGCCCCTTTCCCCCCTCTAAGGGGATGAGGAAAAGAATGGAAAAAAAAACTCGTGGGTTGAAATAAAGACAGTTTAGTAGGATAACAAAGGAAGAGAACAACAACAACAATAATAATAATAATAATACAGGTGATGCACAAATGCAGTTGCTCACCACATGCAGAAAAAAGCCCAACCCAATGCCTAGTCTGTTTCTGAGCAGTGAATCTGCCTCCAGGCTAGTTTCCCAAGTTATATCCGGAATATCCCTTTGGCCAGTCTGGGTCAGCTCTTCTGGCTGTGCTCTCCCAGCTTCTTGTGCACCTGGCAGGGCATGAGATGCTGAAAAGTCCTTGACTTAATGCAGACACTATAACTACCTAGCAACTACTAAAACATCAGTGTGTTATCAACATTAGTCTCATACTAAATCCAACACACAGCACTATACCAACTACTAGGAAGAAAATAACTCTATTTCAGCCAAAACCAGGACAAGTTATTAGAAGTATTTTGGGGTGCAGGTGTATTATGAATCCTAGAAGAAAAAAAAAGGTACAGTATATATCAACCAAATTTTTCTCTGACACTCTGTTTAGAAATGCATACAGAGACATTTCTTATAGAAGTTTTGCACTGGATGCATCTCCTCAGTCCATTTCCATTTTTACTTCCACTCTGTTTGCTTGTAATCTAAAGCAGTGGATGTAAATGTGTGACATGTAACACTGATACTAAAGGATGAAACTCCCTGTGTATATGCTATCAGTGATGGGCAGACCCTACATGGCTGATAGCACTAACAACAGAAAGCTCTCATTTGCCCTCAGACAATCCAACTGATATAATAAAAGTTTTGTTGAGAAGTTTGTCATTGTACCTACACCTATGAGGGAGAGCAGGGATGTATGGGGAGAAAATCTGCTTCTAGCAGCATTGCTAGTCCGTCAAGTGTAGAGAGAACAGCTAGGAGCCAAAATCATGGGGGCATTCACCAGATGCTTTGCCTGATAAAAATTGCAAATGACCTTCTGAGTCCCCAGTTTTAGGCAAAATAATGTGCCTGCCTAGAATGCAGCTCACCAAGAGAATGGGCAAGCTCTACAGAATTGCCACTTACCTGCTGGCATCAGGTCCATATAGGCAGCAAATGGAAAAACTTGCTCCTCAGTGGCCTTAGTTGATCCATTTTGGTACTCTCACTGTATCTTCAGGTAGCCCAGACTGCAGACACATGATTACTTTTCTTCTGCTTCAGAGCAAGATTTTAATGTACTTTTGAACATTTTCTAGTACTTTCTGGCAGTACTAGAAGCCCCCATTCTCTCACTTGCTGTGGGAATTTCACTGAAGCAGAGAAATAAGAAGGATTTATCAGCCCAAAAAATGTTTTTGGAAGTTGACGTGTTTTTTGTCTCTGATTGCAAATTTTAAAAAATAATCATTTAAATAAAAATCATGTCTACAATTACTGTTCTCTCTGTTTTTTAGTGAAATCTTATATTTGGAAGATCTGCTGTGCATGTGTCTTGGAGGGCCTAAGTTGCTGAGATAACCCTGAGCAAGTGAGACTACATGCTAAAAAGATGTACACAGATAACATTCCCAAATACTTGTGGTTACAGCTTAGTTTTGGACTTTGGTGACCACATCTTCATGACCGAGGGGAAGCTGGCAGACCTAATGTTTGAGAGAGCGGTTTTGGGTACCAGTGCTAGGAAGGGATTCAGCATAATCTTAACTGCAGTTTTGTCCCATGGGGGCCATGTTCTTCCATGAAATTCAGCAAAGCCTTTCATATCTGTCACTAGATTGACCTCCTTTGTCTCCCCTGTGTCACACAGGGAGTTGCTATCTCTGACCAGATCAGTTGTTCCATCCCCCCCCGCCCCCACTTGATAAGGAAAAAGAGAGGGAGGCAGTGACATTTCCTTCTCATGGAAAACCTTACAGAAATGGAAGAATTACACTGGAAATATCACAAGGTTCTTTTGCTGCTTTTTCTTCCCATAACTGTTTCCTTTGTGCAGTTCAGGGCTTGCTGTGCCATGGCAAAGCAGCCACAGCCATACATACCACTATAACATCCCACCTGTCGTGACTCCATGCTTCCACTTTCCTTACGGATCTTTGTCTGAAACCCACTGCTTATTTGTGATTGCTGTGTGTTACATAGACTGAAAGAAACAACTTTTTTAGGTAGAAAGTCAATAATGGGCCTTGAAATTGTACCTCACTCTTCAGTGGGTAATAAAGCTGAGAAAAAGGTTTAGATAAAAATCTTCATTTAGTTTTTCTATGACTCACTGTGGTACTGAGTGCTGTACTTTGGTGAAATACCTATAAATTCATATTAAAGCATTACTTGCTTCATTTGATTTTAATACATGAACTGTGTATGAAACAGATGGGTTCAATAAAATTTTTACAGATTTGTTTTCACCCTTTTGCTTGACTCTTATCCATTAGAGCATTTTATGCTAGTGTCTTTTCCTCTTTCAGTCTTCCTTTCCCACACTATGTGTGCTCTCCCTTAAACATTTCTGGCACCAATAAGGACATGTGATTATAAGATATAAGATGGTGACTTAGAGCTTTAGCCTATGACTAGGGCCTAGGAATAAATTTTTTGTCTGAGTAGACAAGTTCTGTCATGGACCCTTGCAGCATATCTTGTACTTACCTCTAATGGCTTACAGTGGGAGGGAGTGAATGTTGGAAAAGATGAGCCATTCATTGTTCAATGGAGCAGCTCCTGCACTTGTATTTTGTATCGTAACTTTTCATTCCTTTTTTTCCTCTTCTTGATTCTGTAGGGTATTGGGTAGGGGAAGGATTTTCCCCCATTGTGGATCCCTGTATGCCTTTCTCTCCCATCTATGGGCTTCCTTGTCTACCATTTTCTGCTTGTTAGACAATCTATTCATGTGGGATCAGCCTACCTTTTGGGCTGTGAAGCTAAATATCAAAATCTTCATTTAGCAGAGCGCCACAAGACACACTCCCCATAGCTCAGTGACCTGAGGATAAGGGAATTCTGGGAATAGTTCAAAAGTAGCAAATGGGAATGAAAAGCTTATAGCCCATCTGCTCCATTGCAGGGTGGAGTTAGGCTGAGCATTCTGCTGGATCAAAAAATTTTTAATAATTGCAATATTCTCATTTGCTGGCAATTTTTTTAAAGTACAAGACAGTCTCTTGTTGTCGTGTAAGTTCCATACAGCAATGTTGGGTAACTGGAAAAAACAGGAAGGAAACATTACACTAACATCAGCAAACTACAGATTATGGGAAGGAATGTAGAAACAGAACAAATTTGTGATACTCAGACTTATATTACTCTTTTACTGTTCTGCTCTCCCGTCAAGGCAGGGAATGGGAGGAACCTAGAACTGAGATTCATATCTTCTGGTAACTTGTGTGTCTGCAGTTGTTTATACCTGAGTAGAGCTGAAGTAGACATCAAGACAAGATGGATGAGCCTAGATCAGCTGTTGGTTCATGAGCTGAATCCAGCTCAGGGAACATATTTCCATCCAGCTTTCTGCCTTTCCCAGTAGAAGATAAGTTAGGGGAATGGGTTACTGTGTGCCAGTAATCTGGCACTGAATACGGAATTGTTTTTTCTACCAATATGTGTGAAGACGTAGCACTAGAAATACATCTCCTCCCATTTAATTCTACACAGAGAGTTTGTGCTGCCTGTATGTCTCATGGGGAGAAAGTCCCTAAACTGGACCATTCTGTGGTAAATAATTCTGTGACAAAGGGAAAAAGAAGATGACCAAGTCTGTAGCTGTACAGTGTTTCTGTAATGTTCTTAGACCCACAGGCCAAACTGAAGCACATTGTCTGCTGTGAGGATACTATATAAAGATGAACAGAAGTGGCACTGCTTTCCTGCTCCATAAAAGCAGTCCCCTTTGGGAGGTGACAGGAGGCAACAAAGTGGAGTTCTGGTACATAGAAATTACTCTGTGGCTTTCTCCCTGAGTTTGCGCTTTACGCTCTTTTTTCCCCTTGCATGAAGTACTTTCATGGTCCCCAGGTGCTCGAGTACATTTGGGATATATTTTCTGGAGCCCAGGACCCAGACTCCATGTCTGTGCCTGAGAGTGATTCTGGAGAGGAGCTTGTTGAATGAGCTGTCTTGCACCTAACCTGCATGCCACATCCCTCTGCACTCCTTTTCTGTAGCCATAGCATGCACTGCCTGTCACGGGTTAAGAGTTCTTCCTGTCCTCTTTTATCTTAGCATGAGAGCCCTTTGCAAACTCCCTCCTTTGGCCTTGAGTAACTTGCTCCTGACATACTGTGGATAAGCTTTTAGGTAGTCCTTTGTGCCTCTCAGCCTCTCTTCACTGATCATTCAATAATCTTGCCATCCCACATTGCCCTAAGAACAGGACCTACAGCTGTTTTTCCCAAACACCACTCTGAGCAAGTGGGATAAAGAAGAAAGTATGTGTTTGGGGCAGTGCATGGGGGAGAGGCTGGGGAGCACAGAGGTGATGGACGCTGAAGCAGTGTCATCTGAAGGATGGCCTCAGACTCAGTGTCCTGTAATGCTTTACGAACATACTAAAACTTTCTCTCTCTCCCTCTTGCCAATGGAAAACAAAGTCAAATATATATCACTGAAAAAGATGGTGGTGTACTTGTGCTTGGTTGGTGTAGTCATACATAGGAGTTGCTGTGGTGTTTAAACTATCATTATCATCTTGGCAAAACAAGGGTAAAATACAGCTGCTGTCATTAAAGTGCAGCAGTGTAGCTTTCAGGTCTATGAAATCTGGGTCTTTTGGACTAATAAAGATTTCTTCCAAATTCAGTCCTAACTGCAGGCTTGTTCCGTGTATTTCCAAAACAGGAAAAAAGGGAACAAGCTTTCAAGAGGTTTAATTGTATATATAAATGGCATTGTTAGAATTTCTGTGAAACAGAAGTAGGATCTGTGAGTTTGGGGTGCTCTTATCTAAAGCTGGTTTTGCTTATATCTGGATGGATGATTGTGGAGTTAGTAATAAGCTTAAATACCAAGCGTGCCTTTAGTCTTGCTAGAGTCATTATGAGCAACACAATAGCTGGTTAAGGAACTTCCATCCTGCCTCACTTAAGTAGATAAGAGGCATTTGAGTAGTCAGAGTTTTTCATGACACCTAACTGTAAAATCATTGTAAGAAACCTGGTTAGATCTATTTCAGACCTGCTGTCAATTTGGCCAGCAAGTTGTCTCCAACAGTGTCTAGCATCATGTGCTTTAGGAGGTACAAGAAGCCCTGCGCTGGAAGGTATGGTATAACTGGTCTATCGTGAAAGCTTTGCTCTGGTTCCAAACTGGCGGAGCCTTTGTTTTAGGTCTTGAAACATGAGGTTCATCGTCCTTGCCTGAAACTCTCTGAAATACCAATACTTCTAGCTATAACTGCTTGTAGAGAAAAGCAACTTCTCAGCTTGCTAAGTCACCATCTTGGATGATGAGTTTCACAATTACACTGCACACATTTTCCTGGAACAGTTGTGCAGACTTTCAGTTTCATTTAGTATCCCATTGATTTTGTGTTATAAGCTAGGATGGAATGATGCCTCAGTAACTTTCCTTTAGGTTTTCATGCAATTTTTGATCACACTGTTTTCTGTGACAATTAGTTACTCTCTTTCCAGCTTTGTTCTTTATGGTGGGGCTTCTGTCACTTTCATCTCTCTTCTCTAACTCTCCTCTTTTTTTCTGTCTTTGATATGGGGTGATCTACTTTGCATAGTCTGCTGTAGGTAAGGGTGAATCTCTGATTTGAGTGATTCAATCATTGGGCTACTGGTGGGCCTCTCTAGAATGTTAAAGATTTCTTCATTCCACTCCAGATAACATTTAAGCTTTAAGTGTTAGCAGGAAATTACAATGCTGGCAGTAGTCATCTGGATAGTCAAACGGCATGTGTTCATTTTGGTGGACTTGGTACTTCGACACTTACACACTGTAGTGTGGGGACTAGGAGGTGAAGATGTGCTTTTGGTCTTTCTGTGTGCCTTGTAAAAATATACTTCAGGTATTTTTATCCTTGCTATTTGCATATGTGACAGTTTAAGAATAATAACAATGCTTTGAATTTAATGAATGTGTCCTTAACTCTTCACCAGATCACCGAATGGACTGGTTCCTAATACTTTTCAAAGCATGAATCCACTCTGTCTTTGTTCTACTAATACCATGCCATTCCTCATTCTTTTTTTTGTTTGTAGCCCTTAGCTTGATTAAACTGCATCAATTGCACTGAAGCTGACATCAGTTCAACTGAGGCTGAGTTGCAGAGGTCCTAATCTTTTGTGTGATACCCTCAGTGTTTCCTGTTCGGTATTGCACAAGAGCTTTGAGCTGTTTTCAGATTGCAAGTGCAGAAGCCTTGTTATCGTGTAACCTAGACCACTCTTCCTGTTTGAAAGGGAGAGGCTTTCAGTAATTCTCAGAGCTATCAGGTACTAACAGTTCAAATTCTACTTAGTGTATAGTACCAATACTAGTTTTTTTGAGCTACAATATATGATGACCCTATCAGTTTTCATGCTAGTTTTTAAGAGTTTCTGTTTTAAGCAGGGTGAATTTTGTGCCATTGTTTTACTACTTGTTCTGTTGGCTTCCTGACAGGTGATAATGATTCACCAATTCCATTTCCAATGTATTGTTCATAGACATAGTGCTGTTGTCTTATGTAAGTGTGCAAATCACAAAACTTTCTTCATTCTTAAAAAAAATAAAGTTGTTTTATTACTCTCTCTAGTATCTTAACAAATCAAAATGTATCCAACCATGCAGAAATCATATCCTGATTTTAATTACAGAGTTCATATTATAGACCAGGAAAGGCAGTTTCTGTTCCACCTGTCAGTGCATGACACTAAATAACATAGGTGAGGTTCTACTTAACCCAGGTAAGATTGTGCACCTTGAGACCGAGTGCAAGGACTGCTCCATTCTTGCATCTGAGCAAGAAATTTCTCAGGCAGTGTTTTTCTTTGGGAAAAGTGTTGTTCAGTGTCAGCAAAGTACCTTGCTCTTGCAAGCACAACAAGTTGCACCTTGTAAGGGAGTGTTTCCCTTACATCTCTGTGGGCTAGCTTTCTTCCAGCACATCTGCCAAATTTCTCTGGTGTTAGAGGTAAGATAACTTAATTCCAACTTCCTAGCCCATAGCTCAACAACCATAGACATTTACATCTCAATTTCAAAATAAGGCTATATATGGAGTAGATATTTAGGAGAGGGAAGAAGTTTTGTGTCGGTCTGTTGCCAAGTTTAGAAATACAGTGCACAGGCATGTACAAAGAGTACAATAAAATACTAAAGTTTTGTGATTCACGTCTCTTAATTTAGATTGAAATTATTTTTATCAGCAAATAGTCTGCTACATGTGCAATTGGGAAGGTAAAAATTAATAGGCCCAGCAGGTCTGGGGGAGGTCTGGTAAATGGTAGGGAGAATAAATGTATTGATGAGTCAAAATACAATGATTTTATGTTTATATATTATATAAACCTGTGAGAGTTTAATATGCATAAACTAAATAGTGAGACCTGGTGGTTAGAATAGCAAGCTGAAGAGAAAATGCCCCAAACCCTTAGATATACAGAATGAGAAATGTAAGAGTATTAGGGGGGGAAAAAAAAAAGTTTTTCGTGTGAAGTTTTTCAGTGAAGATTCAAGAATGTGAAATTTGGGGGAAATAAAAGACAAGGAGTACCTTTGCCTGTATGCTTTGTGTTACTTCAAAAAGTGGTCTAGGAGGAATTAATTTGAAAATCAGTCACTTTAAAAAGAGGTTAGGTTTCACATGTCTGCCTTACCACAAGCCCCTCCTTACAGTGTTTATTCCTGACAACTGCAATTTCCTCTTTTTATTCAAGTCGGATTTTTTTCTTTGCTTAAAATCTTAATGCATGACATGGGAAACTTATTGTAAAAATACTATCTTTTTTTCCCTTAAGTTTATTGTAGTTGGTGGTGCTTTTAAGAGTTACTAGTATTAGTGCTATCTACAGAAAAACATGACAGAAAAGTTACTGTTTAGTGGATATAGAGAAGGACTGAATATGAAGCTCAATATTCTTCTGGGGACTTTGGTAAATCTTTTCCTCTTTTTTGTTAATAATAGCTCATGCACCTGCAGGTTTCACTTTGAGTTTCTGGTTTGAATAAGTTCAAAGCTATTTATAAAAGTCAAAAGAATTTGCTGGTCCAAAATGCAGCAACATCTTCCATGAATGGGATAGTTCCCAAATCCACGTATTATTTTGTCTGTTTGTTCCTACTGTGGCAATCAAATAAAAGAAATGGAAATGATTGTGGAGAGGTGTCAAAGAGGAGAGTGGATGAACAGTCTTTTGCAGTTCCACGTTTTGGGGACTCATTTTACTATCTTTTCTTTTTCTAGCTCTTGACAAAATCATTGATGAATTTGGAAAGTTCTCATATCAGTTTAAGAGATCATTCAGTGTGTTTTAACATAAAAATATTTTCAGGATATATGGTGATTATGATGTTAATTTTGTCTTCCTAAACGCAATCAATAAAAATTCAAGAGAAAAAAAAGAAGATACCAGTAGGGGGCAATGGCTTGGTGACAACATGGATTTTATTAGTCTGGTGATCATGATGGATGTCTGTTCATTGAAAGTGACACTTGAAAGAGACACTGATGTATTTCCTTCTCAGAATACACATTCAGGCCTCCTCCCTTCCCCCAGGTGCTTCAGGTCAAAAAACCACTAGTATTAAAAGTCATTTATTTGAATTGATAAATGTGACTAACTCAGCTCCAATTTATAGTGGAAATTCTTACAGAGTTCTTTGCACATTGCTTTTTCATAGGATTACATTATTTTCTTTATGAATAGAATGTGTCTGAAGATTCAGAAAATCATACAATTGCAAAGAAAAAAATCTCTGAATTTACTGGAACCTGTAAAAATCCTAGAATTTGGTGGAAGTGTTGAATAATCCAATATTCAGTTCTCTTGCGGGTTTTTTTGTTGTTGTTTATTTTTGGTTTTTTTGGGGGGTTTTTTTGTTAACTACTGAAGAAGGTTCTTTGTTTTTTTTCCTTTTTAGACAGTTCTTACTCCTCCTCTTGGTAAGATCTCATAATTATAAGCCAAAAGTATTTTTTTGCCCATTTTTATATTTCTATTCTGGAAAAATATAGCAAAGCAGGATTTCAGTTTGTCAGAGGAATCAGTATGAAGACTTGTTCCTGAAAGTAGATCTAGCCAGTGCTTAAACACAAAAACATACAAATGGCTTGAGCTGATAAGATTCCCTCAGGAGATATATTGTTCTCCTAAATCAGATAACAGGAAAACATAAATGGCATTATTCAGTATTATTTAAGAACTGATAAGTTACTTGTTATTATGAACTGCAGCTCCGTTTTTTGTCGCATAACAAATCTGAGTTCACTCTGCCTCATCTGCTAAGTGCCATTTTATGTATCCTTTTTATGAAAACTGATTCTCCAAGTGCCAGGAGTGTAGGAGGCTACACAGCTGTTGATTCAAATAAATGAATTAAGATTCAGTAATCATTTACCCAACCAGTATACTGCTGAATCTACAGAAATGAATTTTATATGGAAAGCTCTCTATGTTAACTATGGTACAGAGACAGTGAGCCATCCAGTGTGGGTTTGTCAGCTGGAAATGAAGCAGATAAGATGACTTTAGCTCTCCATTTGCTCAGTCATGTGTGATGTGTCTTCCCTGTTACATGGGCATAGCTGTGCTGTCTCCACCATTGGGCTAGGGTTACCCTCAGCCCTGCCAACCACATCTTGCTAAAGTGTCTTTAGCATTTCCAACTCAGTTCCCAAATCTTTAAGTCTTTGATTTCCGGGATCTGAGACTGTTCAAAGTCCAGTTCCTAGTTTCCTGTGCCTTGTTTAGTTACACTAGCTAAAAAAAAAAGCCTAAAGCAAGTGGAATATGCCCCAAGCCTGACTGATGAAAGCTGTACGTGCCTACTTCTAATGAGTTCTGGTGTCAGGGGTAACACACATGGTAAGAGGACAAGTGGAAATTAGGCCGGTCTTGCTTATATAGGTGCCAGAAAGACCAAGTCCAAAGGAGGCAGAGCAGCTCAGATTGCTCCAGTGTTAGCTATCATATTAAGGACAACAGATATGCACTTTAGTGATTCAGTGGTCTTTATCATTTAAGTATGGAATAGTTATGTGACTCAAGATGCTCTATGAAAGGAAAAGGATTAAGATTGAGGAACAGGATACTTGATGATCTTCTTTTCTTGCAGTCTGTATAGTTAGAGTTGTTCCTGTCCTCAGTTGATTGCTTTCTTGCATCAGATTGGTCCTCATCCTTTAAGGTCCTGTGCTGGGTTGACCTTGGCTGGCCACCAGGTGCCCACCAAGGTGCTCTATCACTCCCCCTCCTCAGCAGAACAGGGGGGAGAAAATATGATGGAAAAGCTCATGGGTCAAGAGAGTACAGAGAGATTACTTACCAGCTACCGTCACAGGCACAATAGGCTTGACATAGGGAAATTAATTTAATTTAATTTATTGCCAATTAATAAGACAGTAGAATAATAAGAAATAAAAACAAAAATAAAAACATCTTCACCCCACACTTCCCTTCTTCCCAGGCCCAGCTTCACTCCCAGCTCTTCTACCTCTACCCCCTCAAGTAGCATGGGGGACAAGGAATGGGGGTTGCAGTCAGTTCATAATGCCTTTGCTGCTCCCCTTCCTCACGCTGTTTCCCTGCTCCATTGTGGTGGCCCTCCCATGGGAGACAGTCCTGCATGAACTTCTTCAACATGGGACCTTCCCACAGGTTGCAGTTCTTCAAGAACTCCTCCAGCATGGGTCCCTTCCATGGGGTGCAGTCCTTCAGGAACAGACTGCTCCAGTGTGAGTCCCCCATGGGGTCACAGGTCCTGCCAGAAAACCTGCTCTATGTGGGCTTCTCTCCATGGGCTGCAGTTCCCACCAGGAGCCTGCTCCAGTGTGGGCACACTATGGGCTGCAGTTTCCTTCAGGGCATGTCCACCTGCTCTGGTGTTGGGTCCTCCATGGACTGGCAGTGTGGATATCTGCTCCAGCATGGTCATCCATGGGCTGCAGGGGACCCATCTGCTTCACCATGGGCTTCACTGTGGGCTGCAGGGCAATCTCTGCTCCAGCACCTGGAGCACCTCCTCCCCCTCCTTCTTCACTGACCTGGGTGTCTGCAGAGTTGTTTATGTTTTCTCACTACTCTCTTACAGCTGCTGCACAGCTTTTTTTACCCTTTCTTAAATATGTTGTTGCAGAGGTGCCACCAGCATCACCAGTACCAAGTCCATCTTGGAGACAGCTGGAACTACTTTTTCTGACATGGGGACAGCTCTTGGTGTCTTTTCAGAGAAGCCATTCCTGCAGCCCTCCCCACTACCAAAACCTTGCTACATAAACCCAACACAGGTGCACACAAGCCCAGTGACCTCATAGGACTACTTAGATATTTAAAGTTTAACCCAAGTTTGAACCCTCATTTTATACGTTCAGTACCAGACTTCTCAATCCTTTGCAGGCTTGAGCCTCTTAAGAAAATTATGTTTATAGCTCTTGTCTCTGGCAGTGTTCCATGTCAGACACCCTCTTACACTACTTCTCTCCCTGCAAAGGAACAAATTTATGAGAAAGAGGAAGAGGATTATTACAGAAGCTGTGTCTCCCCGGTTCCTCAGCACCACCAGTATGTGGTGCTGTCCTCACACCTCCCTCTTGCAACAAGAGCCACCATTTACTGTCATGCAGCATGTACCCATTTTCCTTGTCTCAGTGCTCTCCCTCAGATGTCTTGAGGTTAGGTAAGACTGGAGTTCTCTCAGTGCACTAGTCTTTGAAAGACAATAGGGAGAGATATTGAGAGAAAAAGTTGTCATGTACCTAATCATAGCCAGGTCCTCACTAGATGACATCTAATACACTCTTGTACTATTTGTCTAAGCTAAAGAAAGAAAGCTTTCAAGATGAAGCATTCAGGAATTTCTCAACCTTGAACTTTGTTTCCTTCTCCATCCCTCACTAGCTACATTTCTTTGATATTTAAGATACAACCATGGATTATTACCCAGTGACTTCATATGACATGTAAATAATACAAGGAGTTTGTTGGAACCTCTAATGAGCGTAGAGCCTAAGTGTGTATTTAAACATATACAGGACTGAGTCTGATCTGTTAGTAGTTACTTCTAAACCATGGATAGAGGTTTTTGCAAGTCATGAACAGGTGTTTTAAAGTTAATTGGGAAAACAATATAAAAGAATGTTGCATATCCTCTGTTTTTGACCATTGCTGGCTTTGAAATGAACTTGTGATGATTCCTTGCCTGTGGATTTTTTTTCTTTCAGATGGAGCAAACATGTGATGATATAGATGAAATGTTCAGCAATTTGCTTGGGGAGATGGACATGCTGACCCAGGTAAATAATTAATTTTTTCCATCAAGATTAGAAAAATAGCTATTATGTGTTAGAGAAAAGAGGCAACTTTTCTACATTTTTCATGTACCTCCACTCTAAATAAATACAGGTACATTATTTTGAAAAACCTTCAACTAAATTTCTTTGCTTGACATTTAAAACAAGAGGCCTGAAGAACAAGGTAATAGCAGTGCAGGCTAGATTGTTAAAAAGCATGAACTGCTTATAAAAGACGCTTTCTCCAAAAAAACAAATAAGCAATTTAAATTCACCTGGACTCGGTCCTGGAAAATTGAAAGATTCTATCAAAACAGGAAGAGTTTGAGTCAGAATTTTCAGGTATGAATGCTTTGCATACATAAGTAAATGCGATGTAGCCTGTGTGTCAAACGTAAACTTTGGAAATGAAAGTAACATTTTGAATAATGCATAAGAGTATCTTCAGGTATGGCAAAATATTATGTTACAGCTAGGGGTGCATTCAAGATTTTATAGACATTATTGCCAGTGCAATAAACTCTTGAGAGGAAACTATAAACCAGCATGAGCCTAATTCTAAACCTATAGTCATGGAATACTTCCTGCAAAACCCGATGAAAGGAGCATTTTTATTTCTAAAAAAAACCAGAAAGTCAATAAATTTGTTGTATTTTAATAAATACATGCTTGAAACCATTTAAGCTGTCATCTTGGATTCTGTGTGAGTTTGATTGCTTACAGTCTCTGCTTTGAGGGTTCTCTCCTCTTGGTGAATCCCAGTGCTTGTCAAATTAAATACCAATAATTCTGAGCCACAGAATAGGAATTATGCTTAAACTGTATGAAAGCCAAGATTGCAGGTGACGTTCTTCGCTGTCAAATCACAATACTTTGCCCTTTGGTAGCCTTTCTGCTTTTTAAGGGCTTTTTATAGCCATGCATATTAAATATGTATATATGTATATAAAAAGGGTTTTTTAGGGTAATTTGATTTCATTATTATGCCTTGAAAATTAACAAAAGACTACTTGTGATAGATTTCACCTCCTCAGATGAGACACTGCACTGTTATGATGCACTCATCAGAACTGGGTGGGATGGCACGTGTTCTAAGATGGAGACTGACTTCTCCTGTCTAAAGTGCTCACATCACATCTTACCTCAACATTGTGTGGGAGAAGGAGACAGCCATGTCTGAAAGCCTGAAGACTTTCAGTTAACAGACTTGCATCTGTTAATTCCTTTAGAGTCTTTAACTTCCAATATGAGACTGTAGATAATTTTTCACCCTTTTTCACCAATCTGTTTGTCTGTTCCTGAAGTAAGTGTAATTGATAGAAGCACACAGAGATGCCTTCACATTGCATAACAAGGCTGAAAAATAAATGTAAATTCAGAATTGGACTTTTCTGCTATTTCTATGTACTTAATTTTAAACTTTTTAGCATTTCAATTGTTTTCTCTTTAACTTCCCTTTGCATGTACTTTCGTTCTTTTCCCTGCACTTTTATGGCCATTATGAGATGTTACAACTTCTTGGTAGATTAGTAATGAAAGTATTTCCTCAATACNATGTGCTTCATTTCTCCCTTTTCCCCTATTTATACTGTGTCTGTTTTTATGAGAGTATTAACACAGAAACAGTGTTTGAAGTTATCACTGCTTTGGTTTCCAGCTCTGTATAACTTCAGAAGCAAGCAATATGTCCTGGGTGGGACACAGGTGAAAAGAGATGTCAAGTAAAAGATTTGCATTAATTTGCATGGAAAATACCTGTCAGTTTCAGGCAACTCTAAGAAATGTAAATACCTCTGGTACAAATTGAGTATGAGTATCGCTACCACTAGGCAAACATCTCACAGGGGTGTATGAACAAGAGAATATAGCTTGTAGGATATATGAAGTAAGCCTTCCATTCTGGGCAGCATTGGTAAGACCTCAACAGGAAAACTGTGTCCAGTGCTAGTACGGCATTTTGAGGAGGATGGTCAACTGGAGAAAATGCAGAGGAAAGCAATGGGAATGATGAGAAGGAAAAGAAACATGACGTGTAAGAAAAGATTGCACAAGGTTGTTTAGTCTAGAGAAGAGGAGACTGACAGCAATCTGAAAATACATAAAGAGCAGCATCAGAGCAGAAAGAAGTACTTGGCTCCTCATGTCCACGGAGAGCAGGACAACAGGGAATGGTCTTCAGCTGCAGGAAAGGAAGTTTAGGATCAGCATCACAAGAAAGGTTTAATGGCAGGAATAGTGAAGCAGTGGAACAGATTGCCAGAGGTGATGATGGAATTTATGTTACAGGAAGCTTTTCAGGGCCTTGCCTTAGGACAGGTGCGTGATCCAGACAGACACTTGAAATTCCTTCCAGTCTTGTCTACAGTGTTTGCTTATTAGAGTATCTCCTTCCTCACTGTGGAAGGGAGAATTTATCTTTTTCTATCTCCACTGTATGCACTTTTCCTAACTTGTGAAGCACTGGTTCCTTGCCTGCTTCCTAAACAATAAGCCACAAACAAACTAGGAATTCTCTGTTTAACTATGCAGATTTGCAGTTTACATTGCAAACAGCAACATGTTTGTGTTTTGCTGTGTTTGGGATTTTTTTTGCAAACATCATGAGAAAGCAACAGCCAGGTTACATTTATATTAATAAATAAATAAAGCATTCTGGAGCAAATGGCACTGCATAGATCAAATGTGTACACAGCTAAACTCTTTCAACACCCTCCCCCCACCTCCCTTCAAAAAAAACACCAAAACCTAAAAATCAGTCTGGCTTTATCCACTGTCTGTATTAGAAAAGCCCTACGCTCTGCCGTTCCCCGCACCAAGCCTGGGTGTTGCGTGACAAGAGTTGCAGTTGGCATGGGTCAACATTGTATTGAGAAGCATGGAAACACTAAACACTTGGCATGATTGTGAGACAGTGCTTGAACCCTTGTCTTGGCCCTGTCTAGTGTACTGGTCTAGGCATAATCCCAGAAACTAGGTCGTGTCATTCTGTTCCTTGAAGAAGAATCTATTTCATTGGGCAAATTCAGGTAATTAATTTGGAAATGTTAATGTCTGTAATAGCAATTATGTCATCAGATACCTCTTTTTTTTCTTCTGCCTTAACAGAGTTTAGGAGTGGAGACTATACAACCTCCATCCCGCAAAGTGTCCAACAATGAATTTAGCTTTACAGTTGGTTTTAAAGATTTAAACGGTAAGTAGCTGAATGGACTCTTTCATGCTTTTTATGCTTATTTAAAATACCTTACAGCAACAAATGAGAAAAAAAACCCCAAACTTCAAACACCCTTGATCAAAACAACCCCACCCAAAACAAAAAAAAAAATCTGTTTTGCTGGAGGGGGAGGTGTATTTGTGTGTCGCAATTTAGGAAACCTCAAAGGGGGCAATTTTTTTTTAAAGGGACATTAACTAGTTTTATAGAGGAGTCAGACTTTTTAGAATGGCTGAGTGTAAGGGAAAACAAAAATGAGAAGCCTCCCAAATCTAAAGTGCGACCTATTTATGTAAAGATTTAACTTAATAGAAGATGAAGTTCCTCAGTGTGAGGTCAGAGCTGCATAAGCATTTTTGTCCAGTAGAAGTATCGGCTTCAACTGCTTCCACTTTACATTGCTTATTCTCGTTCTGGTTTGCACTGTCACTTTCACATGTACAGTTGCTTATTGAGGCTGCGTGATGAACCAAATGAGGGAATTTATCCTAGTTCAAAAAAAAGAATCCTCCCTTTGGTTTTGTTTGTGGTCAGGTTGTTTTTTTTCTTTTTACTGAGGGCTGGTTGGTTGCATTTGCCTGAGTTGGTTTTAACCTGTGTTTTTGTCCCAGAATCAGTTCACTATTAAGCTACCTAGTGTCTCTACCAGCAAAATGGGTTGAAGTTTATAAATAGAATCATAAGCCAACTTCCCACTGAAAATAAAAACTTGTGAAAATACTCTATTAGCATAACAGATAAAGCAGAGTAAACTGAGATGGTCTAGTGACATATTCACACTTAGTCTGATGAATGATCTGTTTTTTGCTAGACTGTATTAGCATTTTTGAGTATCTAGTTCAGTGCTGTCCATCCCTTTCCAAAATGCCACTTAAAGCTTTCCCAATTCGCGATTTTTATTTTTTTTAACTAGACTCTACAAAGAAATTTAAACCACTGAATCTTTCGATTCTTAAAGAACCCTTCTCTTCTAGAAAGCTAAATCGTCCTACAGGATGTTATTCCACAGGATCTCTTATACCATTGCTAGTTCAAATAACCAAAGAAGAAATTGCATATGAAGTTCCAATATAGGTTTTTATCTTAGTCTGACAGAGTATTGATAGAAAGCAAAAGCTACAATATTTCTATCTGGTTGATAAGATGCTTTTGAAAAGAGACTGTTGCCTTTGTTCTTTGCTTAAAGGATCCTCAGAACCCTGCATATTACATGAGATGTTGATCCCACAATTACTGATGTGCTACAAATGATACCATACAATTTCATGTGTCTTAAAACTCTCTGATTCTGGTTCATGTTAATTTTAGAGTTGTAGAAGTGTAGTAATATATGAAGATATTCTTGATCTAGGCCTTAGTTACATGGTTTGTTGTGTGCTATACTAAAACTCGCTAAGCATTTTTTTATGTAGTTAAATAAATAGCCTAATGGGAGCTAATGGAATTTCTTGCATCCATATCACTAAGCATGTACCCAGAAGCCTTGCTGGATCAAGGCCAGGTTTCATAACATCATAAGGGCATGAGACACTATCACTGAAAACGAAGCTTCCTGTCCTGTTTAATTTGCAGTCATAGAGTTCCTTGTACTCTGAACTTCAGTATGACCAGATTAATGGCTATTCCTAAAACACGTTTGTTTTCTTGAACCCATTTAAAATGTTGTTTCCTTTCCCATTACCCTTATATCTTACAGTAACCATGCCTTCTGCAATTTAATCTCCACTGAACTGGAAACATAGTGTTTTGCATTGCATCTGACACATTTTGTTGTTTTCTTTACAGAATCCCTAAGTGCCCTAGAGGACAAAGACCTGGATGCTCTAATGGCTGATCTTGTAGCAGACATAAATGATGTTGAACAGAGAACTTTACAAGCCCAGAAAACTTCTTCTGCCAACCAGCAAAGTACGGTCACTCAGCCTTCAACAGCCTTGGATAGCGACATTTGTTCTAAATCAAGTCCCTATGTTACCATTACTGGACAGTTTGGGGATGACTTGCCCCCTCCACCTCCAGACCCTGATTCAGACCTACCACCACCACCGCCACCTCCTCCTCCTGAGCCATGCACCCAGGTAAGCCTGGGTGGAGCTTTGTTCTAAGTGTTCAATAGTTCTTACAATTTTGCAAGTGGTATTTGGCATTGGAACAACAATGGGTATCCCAGGTAGAAACATCGTGGGAAGGTTCTGCAAGGATGCAACATGCATGAACTGTGGGGTGGGACTTTTCTGTTATTGTGGTCTCAGCAATTTCTGCCTGTTCCTTGACCTATTGCCCATTCCTTTGCCTTTCTAATCATTTTGGTAGCCCAAGACAGGTATAGATCATTGCAAATGGTTTGCTGTAACAGAAAACTTATCACTGAATTTTTTTAATAAGTGCTGATCAGTTAATCCCTTCTCATAGAGAACTTGGCTTTGGCATCAGTGGAAAGCACGGCCAAAGATCCCACAGTTTTGTGAAGATGTCACTGTGTTTGTTCATTGCACTCTGTGCTATTGGTACTGATGAGACAGTTCTGGGAATGTTTCCCAGATCCATCCCTGGCCTAACTGATTTGTTGCAATAGGAAAAACTGTTCAATTGTGTAAAACACAACATTTGCTAGGAGACTGGGTACAAGGCTGAGCACAAGAAGTACCTCTCCTAATTCCAACACAGAATCACTCTATTCTTCTTGGTCTTGTCTTTGAAGGGAAGTAATGAAGACCATCTGCAAGATAGGACAAATGCTTTTTATTTAGGAGGTGCCAAAGTTATCAGTAGGTACTATTTATAAACAATTGCCTTATCGGTACACTAAAATTTCTGACTTACCACAACCTCCTCCATGTTTGTGTTTCTTGCAGAGCTGTTTTAGCAACTGAAATCAAACATGATATTTCTAATAGAAGCATTAGAAGTTCATTTCTTTGACATGAGGTTGTGGAGAGGTAATCTAAGAGAGAGATAATGTAAGAATTCTGCCCTGTCACAGCCCTGTGAGAAGACTATGTGCATTAGAAGAGTGATACAGCTCCAAAAACATGAATCTGAAATCATGAAAGATCTAAAAGTATCTCTTTCAGCATTCATATGCATAGTAACTAAGAAGTTTACATTTAGGGAATGGAAAGATTTTAGAGAATGTGAAAAGTGCTCTGTCAGCCCATGTAGAACTGTACGGGTCAGTTTTGCTTAAAACCATGGGCAATTCATTGCAGTTTAAAATTCCACACAAACTGAATATGAATCACTTCAGTATCACTGCTGCCTCTGTGTTTAGCATCATACAGCAAACATATTTAGCGAAAGGAACAGAAAATTTGGTAGGAAGAGGACCTGTCTGATTATACAAAAAGTGATTCACTGGATAAAGCTTCATTTGGTGCATAGGACCTTTCAGTGCTGTTTGAAGAGTGAAACTCGAAAGCATTGGAAGAATTTCACCATTTTTCTGTATCTCAAAGATAATAGTTAACTTATGGTCTTAAAGGAATATCAACATTTGCAAAAACAGCAGCTAGACAGCTTCAGAAGCTGAAGTCTAGTTTATTTAGCTAGTATAATTGATATAGAAGAGATGCTATCAAGGTAAGTTCTGTCCATTGTCCTACAAACACGTCCCCATCTTGATTTAGACTCATGACCTTTAAGGAAGTACTAAGCTTCTAAATAGTATTGTTTGGCAGTTGAGGAATTATAATCTGGAAGGGTAGCTGGTTAGGTGGGCTGAGATTGACCAAACTGCCAGACTCAAGGGGTAGTAATCAGTGGTTTGCTGGCTGGTAGCAAGTTGGATCAACACTGGGGCTTGTATTCTGTAACATTTTCATCTGTGACCTGAGTGATGAAGATGCTTTTAATTAAGGGCACTGAGTGACAAGATGATTTTGAGAAATGTGAGGACTGGGCCTGCAAAGCCCTCAGAAACCAGCAAGGTACAAGGTCCTGCACCTGGGGTGGAATAATGCCGTGCATTTGTACAGTTTGGGAGGCGACAGGCTGGAGGATGCCACGTTGAATAAGAACCATGAGTGCAAAGTCATCTCAGTATGGGAAACTGGCCTGTGTTGGGAGGAGCATGGCCAGCAGACTGAGGGAGCCATTATTCCTTTCTCTTCGCACTGGTGAGGCCATACCTGGACTACTGCACTGTTTCAAATGCGATTTTGTTACAGGGCTTTGGTTTAGCATTGATTTAGGATTTATTAGTATTTGAGATAGATCACAATATTAGATTGTATAATTATTAACATCACTTCATCATTAGCCAGTTTAACAGAATTACTCAATTGAATTCGTTACACCAAAATAGCGACTTAGTTAAAGATTTGAAAATGGCAAGGGTCACCCAAAACTTACAGCAGGGTTGCACACACAGATGGGGGTTAAATCAAATCATATGTACAGACAGGCAGACAAACAATGCTGGATCAAATTACACACACACAAACACAAATAGACAAATAGTTCTGAACCAATTGCACCCACACACAGAGAGGTTAACCTATGATTAAGATTTCCCTTTTTGTGAGTTCCATAAATTACTCACTTTTATGTGCCAGCATTCATCAACGGACAGTCAGTGAACCTTGCGAAATCAGGCCTTTGGGTCCTTGCCAAATCATTGATGGATGATCTTTGAATCCTCACAAAATCTACCCTGAGAGGCGTCCCAGGTCAGGTGGAGATACTGGGTCACACAGCCCGCGGCAGTCCTGGAGAGCTCAAAGGGTCTCACTTCTGGATCGTTCTTTATAGGATCTAGAGATGATTGGCTTTGGTCAGGATTCTCCATTCTGTCCACAGTTGCTGCTGAGTCATTCTAGTAGACAATTCAGACAGCAGATGGCCCAGGTGTGGCCAGCAGGTACCTGGCCACCCCAGCTCCAGGCTACTGCACTTGCAACCGAAATAACAGCACAATGGGGCTGGTCCAGATGTACTATTCAGGCAGCAGATAGCTTAGATGCGGCCAGAGCGCCTGATGCCAAAATCACTGCGCTTGTATCCAAGATAAAAGTACAATCGGGCTTATCCTGAGATCTCAGAGTGGCCCAGGGGACTACACCACCAGATGTACCCCATTCTGGATGTTGAGATACTGGAGAGTGTCCAGCAGAGAGCTACCGGGATGGCCAGGGGCATGGAGTGGTCAGGGGCCAGGAAAATAATGTCTGACCTGATCAACAGTTGATGACAGTCCTGCTTTGGGCAGGGAGCCAGATTATGGACCTCCACACCTCTCGTCCAACCAGCGCTGCTACGATGCTGTGATCTAAAGCTCACTGAAATCAACAGTGCTGCACAGTTCTTTCCCTTGAGTCTTGTACTGAGCTAATTATTAGCTAGCATCCTGCATTACCTGAGGGTCAAACTAGATTTCAGAGTGAAAAGAGGATATCCTTGCTAAACACAACTGGAATTCTATGTGCAAAAGCGTAGCTGGAAGTCTCTTCTGTCTCCCTCAATTAAAGCATTCCCCTGAGATTGTGTGCTGAGTTAAATCTCTAGCAGTGTTTTCTGGTCTCTTTCCAGATACACGGAGAGGGCAGAGAAGGATGGAAGCAGGAGGCAGAGGCATTTCTAAGGAATCTGTCTGCAGTAGTTGATTTCCTCATTTAGGCACTGGTTCTGCTTTCTCCTGCAGCTGTTGCCTCATTTTCTGAGGTGTATTCAAATACTGATGGCATGCCTATTGCATAGCTTACTGTCCACAAAATTGCCTATAGGGCTATTACACAAGCTGCAGTGTTAATGATAGAGGTAATAACCATTTAAAACTAATATAGAAAAAACTGATTTCAAATTACTATTTACTGTCTTGGTTAGTATTTACTTTGACATGACATTTCTGCTCAGTAGAATGAAATGCAGATGTAAATTGAATGTATTTTGTTTCATCAAAATCCATGTTCCTGTTAGCCAGGATTCTTGACAAGTGATTCTTGAGCCAATCAAGGCTGACATTTTGTTTAACACTTCTAGTTGTCTGTAGTCAAATAAGAATAGTGTTAATTATTCCCAGTGCACCTGTGATACTAAGACTCTATTCTCTACCCTTTAAGTGTGCCAAAATTAAGAAGTACAGGCTTTGTTTCAGGGAAACATAGAACTGTCTCATAAGTTTCCATCAACTCTGACATTTCTTTTTAAAACTATCCTTAAGCAAAATACAGCTTCTACATTTTCTGTGACATTATCTGGATGACTTTTATGTGCTTTTGTTTGAAGAATAATTTGAAGATCCCGAAAACATAGTGGTGATACTGTAATGGGAAAACAAATCTTGTGGCCTGTCAAAGCATTTCTTTAACAGTCCTAAAATTTTGCATCTGATAGCTTATTTACTTTGCATCATTTCCTTTTTCTACATTAAGACAGACAAAGGTTATGAAAACATGAAGTCTTTCAGGTGAGAGCTCTGTTGCATGCTTGAAGCCATGTCTTTCAGGTTGCATACCTCACCTTGTATTTTTGACATCCTAAAGGATGCTAATATCCAGGGCAAGCAGTGATAAAAGATGTTTAGTTCAGTAGGAGGGATGTCAGTCAAGAGTACCTTAGCTATGGTTGAACCTGCCTCAAAACTTGGGATGAATAAGATAACCTTCTTACCTCTTTTGGGTTTTTTTGCTATGATTCTACGTTATCTCTGTACTAAGGAAGTGGTGACGATGCTTAGTTAGGCCTAGTTTCTTGCAAGTGCATCTCCC
Organism: Aramus guarauna; assembly: GCA_013400195.1. NCBI lineage: Eukaryota > Metazoa > Chordata > Aves > Gruiformes > Aramidae > Aramus > Aramus guarauna. The sequence goes on along the minus strand of VXBL01005408.1, from coordinate 283,440 downwards.
ATGAGTTACAGCCATCCTGGGTTTCTCTTAGTCCAAAGACTGCTAAAATTACAACTTTAGGGTAGAAAATGGAGGCTGAAGGTAATACAGAAAGAAATCTTGTTTGGAAGCAGGGCAGGAACTTTCTCCCGCAGTCATTGACTGGAAATTGGGTGAGCCTGTGAGTACCGTAACACAAAATCCTACCCCTTTAAAACAAAGGAAACTGCAAAAGTGAGAGAGAGCAACAGGAACAATAAAAATCAGCAAAGAGGCAAGAAAGCATAGACAAGATAGTTTTCAATACGGGGAGCAGGGATTTAAAGTTGGAAAGAAACTGAACCCTCCGGGAGTACTAACAGTCAAAGGCAGCCCCAGGAACCACAGTTACTTGCTGTCCAAAATGTACTTTTCCAACTCTGTGTGTGATTGAGGGAGGCCACTGGAAGATGGATGGCAAAAAGGAGCAATCACAATCTATACATCAGTCACAGAGGCAACAGTAGGCACTGGCACCTGGCACCTAAAACTGTCATCAGCTGTGGATCCAGAGTCGTCTTGGATCACAAACCTCACTGATACTAAGAATGATATTGATACAGCTGCTTTGTAAAAGAAGAGCCGGGTGATACTGAGATTTTTAGGAATCTTACTGTGGCATTCAGCAAAATCTGGAATAAACTTGAGTGCTCTATCTAACTGTGTTAAAATCAATAGATCCATTACTAGAATAAAAAGCTGTGATACCATCCCATTTAAGGAAGTGTTCCTCTCAGTAAGTATGCATGCAGTAAGAGCTCATATGTGGCAAGTGAAAGAATTCAAGTAAATTAATGTAGTTAACAGGAGTAAAATTGTAAGTGGTATAATTGCAAGCCAAGTTTTCAGTAAGGTTGTAAAAACTCTAGTTCTCTTAACTCTATTGAGAGGCAAGTTTTCTTCCAAGTGGTTGCATCCACAGTGCTGTTTCATTCAGGCTTCCTTCATCTTCTCTTTTTTATCAGCTGTAACCCATATGGAAATATAGAAGAGTCCAGTTTTCAGGCATTCCTGTAACATTTGAGGAACAGATCATCTAAGAGCTGTATGACTAGGCAGCAAAAGGAAGCACTGGACTTGTAAATCAAAGCTTTGGCTAGAGGATATTAGCTCAAGGAAAGCTAGGGATTCCCTGTTACTATGAAGTTTCCCATGACAAGCCTTATGTTCTGGATATAAGTCTGGATATCAACTCTTTTCCAGTAAACATAAGTTGCTGGCCTTACTTAAGAAGTATACCAAATATCTTGTGTCTTTTCAGGAAGAAATAGAGGCACAGGCTAAAGCTGACAAGATTAAACTTGCGTTGGAGAAACTGAAGGAAGCCAAAGTTAAAAAGGTGAGCCTTAAAATAGTGAAATGCTACCATAAGAACTACCAGCTAAGTATTTTACCATTCTTCTCAATAATAAAGTTCTTACTAAAATCATTAAGTTTTCATATTTCTTCTGTAACTTAAGACATCTAAAGATACTCTGTGGAGCTGTCTTCGTCATCCACAAATGCTACCTCTGAGGGACTTATTGTTAAGAGGACTTGAAGGCTCTGCCTCTTTTTTTTTCCAGTGTTGGGGCAAAGCCCATCATTACGATAGGTTGCTTTAGAGAAAGTGGAATGTACATTAAAATGTTGCTTACTTACGCTCTGCTGATTCCGGAAGTATTAATCTTTTCTTCTACAGTGGATGTGGATTTAGCTAACCCCAGTTAAATTAATGAGGGTCTTGCTAAATCCCTTCACAGTGGAGTAGTAATGTACAAGGATAATAGAAATTATTTTAGACCAACAAATTAGAAAGCTTCCAGCCAGTGTCTGTGCAGTGCTGCAGTGTGTCGTGTAATTATGCCCACTCATCCTCACCTAGTGTTCCAGTGGAACTCAACAGAAGCTGCAGATGTTCAGTAACTCTGAAAAATGGATGTGAAGAAAAAACTATCATGACCTGTCAGTGTTGCTCAAATAGGAGATGGGAAGTGTTGGAGATTAGAGCCTGCAGGGCTCCCAAGAAGAATTGAAGCTTCCAATAAATTTGGGGGTGTCCAGACTTGAGATGGTTCCCACATCTTTATGTTCACGAACAAATGCTAGTTCTGAGAGAATGCATTGGGAGGATTTCAACAATGTTGTTTCTGGAAAGCTCTATAACTAAACTTAGGACTGCTCATTGGTCACGCTCTTTTCCTTGCAATGTTAGCAATTCTCCTATGGTAGGAAACATTTATTTTGAAGACTTTTTTTCACTTTTTTTTTTTCTCACTCTGAATATTTGAAACCATAGGGTAGAACTAAAGCTTAATCTTCTTGTGGCTATGTCACTGTAATGAAATTACTATGTCATTCTTGAATTCTAAATTGACTAAATAATTGTCAAGAAAACCAGTCTCTCTTTTACAGTCTGAAGAAGTTATGAGTATCTCAGGTTAATTTGGTCAATATTAAAACTCATCTGTTTGCTTATTGATGGGCGTTGGACTACTGCCTATCTTTGTGCAATCTAATTTCAGATTACTCTGTGGCTCTGCCTCGATTCTTCCATTCTTTTTCTCATTTAAAACTAAACTTCCCACATTTCTAGCTTGCATTAAGGGCATTTTGTCCTTTTGTACTTGGTTTCCCTATCCAGCATTTTCCTTAATTGCACATCTAGTAGATTTAGAGAAGAGATTAACTTCTGCTTTTTCTCCTTAGCAATTTCACCTTTCGTGGAGTCATGCACAGGACAAGGTTCAGTGTCCTTTTTGAGAAAATATCTTTATTTTGGTGGCAGTATAATGTGAAAGCTTCCAGGCTGTATTACTCCCTCAGCTTGCTGTAGGATGGGGTGCCTTTGAATCAGTAATAACCTTCAGCTTTAATCTTTCTTATCTGTGTTAGCAGATTCTGACTAGCCTTTTACTTGCTTCTGAAATTAACTGACTCTTCTGTGACTCTGTACTCAGCTTGTTGTCAAGGTGCACATGTACGATAACAGCACAAAGTCACTAATGGTGGATGAGCGTCAGGTGACACGGGATGTTTTAGACAATCTCTTCGAGAAAACCCATTGCGACTGCAACGTTGACTGGTGTCTGTATGAAATGTACCCAGAGCTGCAAATTGGTAAGTGGTGTAGTGACAGAGCGTATAACAAATATATATAGTGCAACCTACGCTATTGGTAAACTTGAAAAGATAATTAATATTTCTCCTGCCCATGTGTCTGCTGGTGTTGGAACATTGCAGTCTCTAAGCTGAGGGACGCTGCAGGAATATACTTAGGCCGCTTGCTGTAGAAGTGAGCCTTCCATTCATCCATGCTGTGAGCTGCAGAAGGCTCCTTGCTCACCACCATTTCCATTATTCTGTTGTACACAAAATGAAGGGGCCATGTGAATTCCACTATGTTTGTCAAGGAAATGACAGACCCAAACACACCAGCATTCAGCTCTGCTCTTTGAGAAGAGCAGGTGCCGTGCTGAAGTGCTGTCAGCAGGCTGTTACATACTGGGTGAACAAATGTTGTAATTAAAGAAGACAATCTGAGAAGCATTTCAGTTATTTCTAATGCTTTGTGACTGTCATTTTTTTACATGTAAGTTGTGAACAGGATATTGCTCTCTGACAGGGCTGCAGGTCTGCTGGTGGTACCTTATGATTTAGGAAGTAACTGACCTCCAGGTCCCTAGGAAACAGCTATGCCAAACTTACTTATTACTTGGTGCAACTTCATGAGATTTGTTTCCAAAAGGCCTCAAGGCCTGATTAAGAATGAGATATTCCTAATTGTGAGTCACTTCAGAATTTTCTTATTATCCAGGCTGCAATGGTATTCACATCAAAAGGAAAAGGAAGCTTGCCACAACTTTCTTCCAGGGTAGCTGACCTAGAGAAAAGGGAAATTGTCAAACAGCCTTTAGCATTCTCAGTTTACAGACTCCCAGGAGAGATGTAAAAATGCACAAAGTTAAATATCAATATTGCACTTTAAAGGAGCCTCAGGAATAACCATCCTGCTAAACTAAACCAACCCTCCAGGTTGGGGGTTTTGTTTTGGGCTAACAACCCAATCATGTAAAAAACAAAACCTGTTACAGAAACTGCAACAACACTATCCCACCGGGTCTGATGGCATAGTGTTGTTGCAGCCCTATGCTCCTCGAGGAGTAACAAGGACTAAACTAACTAACTAAACTAAACCAAAGAAATGTAAAAATAGCTGAAAAAAGCCTGACCGCTCATAAGCAAGGAAATATTCATCTACTTGTAAGAATGGCAGAGACAGTAAGTGCCAATCTGTTCTTTCTACTCCATTAAGATGATACATGAAGCAATGTTGCTGCATTCTTTTGTACCTGATTAGCTTAACTAAGGAAAGACTGGAAATGTCATTAGACCCTAGAAATGTCACAAATATCACTTTGAATAATTTTAGAGTGTTTTCTTGTCTTGGAAAGTTGCTCCCTCTGGTCTAGCATGACTTGGACAAACATTTCTGAGTGTTCGGATGACAGCATATAAACAGATTGTTTTCTGAATACCCATGATTATTAAAAAGAACGTACCCGTGTTTCTTCATAATCTGGACAGAAATTTTTAATTCCCCATCACACAACTGCAAGTATCAGAGAGATCGTATACTAAAAACATTGGGGTTAATAGTTAGACTTTTTTTTTTTTTTTAAAGTAAAAATTACTTGTGTTACTTTAGTCCCAGCTAATGCTAGGTGGTTTGCACTGTCTTGATATAGTAAGGAATTACTCTCATAGTGAATAAAAACTATTTTAAAAGCTAGGACAGAAGAAGCGTAGGAAAGGTAATAAATCAGTAGTTGGTTCGGGAAAAAAGGAAAAGTCTATAAATTGATGTAGAAGTCTGTCGCCAGGTCCAAATCAGCTGGGAATGGAGCCTTTTTTGTTTGCAGAAGGGAATTTAGATATGGATGGAATGGTACATATTCTTTCTTTTGCTTCCCATGCGCAGCAACATGCAGTTACTTTGGTTCAAAATCTAAACAATGAGAACTATTTTTTATTCTTGTCAGTATACTTTTGGCAGTTCTAGATAGCTCTGTTACTATTAGCATGCTTAGAGGACAGACTTTCCTGCCCTTTCGCTTTCTACCTGCTTTCTGTGTTAGTATGCAAGAGAATAAAATTATGTTTACTTTAAGAAGCAAATCCAAGCAGCAAATATTTCAGACTGAACTGAAAAGTCCAAGCTAGTTTTATATCAGAAGATCCTTGACAGAGTATCTTACATGTATTATTACTTTGAACGACAATAATTGCAAATAAAATAAACTACAGTTTTAGATTAATTGCATGTTAAATATCACACACAGTAGTGAGATGGTAATATAACACTGGGCTGTACATACCAGCATGTATTTTGCATTAAAGAGTATTGCCTTGTAATAGACATCCAGATTTGATGTTAATAATTATAATTATAGATTATTATTATTATTATAATAAAAAAGACTCTCCTGAGGATGGTAAGACCATACCTTTTACACAAGAAAAGGCTGGTGCTAGAAATGAACAAACAAAAGTGTATGTGGCAAAAAATAGTGTTAAATAATTAGTTTTATGACCTGAGAATTATTTTATGTCTATCCTTGACTATAAGATACTGTTTACCCATAACTGTTATTTGGGGTTTATATAGTGCTTTATATTTCCAGTGCATTGCAGAGGTATCAGTTGCTAAATTAAAAGTGTTATGTTGCTTGTGTTGTTAAAAGTTGCTGTGCACATGTGAACTGGCCCTGAAGCTAAACTCATTTTGTAAATTTAATTAATTTGCGAAATCTAGTTTTGATGGGGCATACGGAACCCTTGTCAAAAGTAACAAGAAGTGTTCAAAAAAAAAGCCTACAAAATGTGTGCTCTGTTACCTCGTCTTACACTAAGCCAATCTAGGCCATGGAAAGATGTGATCACCACAGATCACTGAAATGGCAGTTCCCAGGGAACTGCCAAAAATCATACTGAAAATTGGAGCTGGGTGAATTCCCTGCACTAATACTGAGTTTGTAGAAAAATGCAGTTTGCATCCTTCCAAAATTACCTGTCAAATTATGCTCAATTCCATTTCCTTCCAAAGGGCGTTTATGTGACTGTTCAGCTACTTTGTACCAATGAAACCACAGAAAGAGAGATCAGAGTTGCCTCCCCTCAGCATACCCAGTGGCTTTAATGGGTGGAGGATCTGGGTTCAGATCAGCTGAGAAAGGGAGAGAACTGGCCCCAGGTCTCCCACATTTCTGCTGAGGTTTTAACTACAGAGATGCTGGGTGAAACAGTATTATCTTCACATCAGTTCTCACTCTGACCTCCTATTTCCTCTGTTCTGCTATTTCTGTTTTTAAATACAGTTGCTTGAAAAGAAAACATTTTATTTTCAGTGCATAGAATTCTTCCAGCTGACAAAAAGCAATTTTTCATTTGTTCCGATAAGTAAAAATATAAGGAAATAAATTTTTACTATTTTTTTTTCAATTCAGTAATCAAAATGAACATATACTCCCCCCATCATACTGCAAACCTTAAAAAACCAAAGCAAAAAAAAAAAGCAGAAAGCCATTGAGGGACACACGTTTAACCATCTACTTACAGTGAGTCACTGTTTCCATCCTTTGCGGTCTTTGGGCAACAGCACAGAGATGCAGGAAGAATTCAAGAGCATGCCAGAGCTACATAAGGCATCCTCTGTAGCTGACTTGCCCTTCCACATGACGCTATTTTTGTGTGGTTTTGCTCCCTTCTATGCAGTGGAAAAGAGTGCTAGGCTCTCCAATTCTGATCAAACATCAGGTAATGATGACATTCTTACACAGGAACTTCTGCAGCCTCAGGAGAGGGGAGGGAGAGTTTGAGTGTCTTACATTACCTTTTCTGTCTCTCCAGAAAGGTTTTTTGAAGACCATGAAAATGTTGTTGAAGTGTTATCAGACTGGACTCGAGACACTGAGAATAAGATTCTGTTTTTGGAAAAAAGTGAAAAATATGCTTTATTTAAAAATCCCCAGGTAAGCTAACATGGTATTTAGAGAAGAGTCTAAAATTATGTCATTTAATCTGCATGCTGCCTATTACATTATTAATTTGCTTTCACCTCTTGTCAGTTCAGAATTAGAGAAAGTAAAACTTGTGCTTTCAACAACAACAACAAAAAACACCAAACAAAAAAAACCCAAACAAAACCCCCCAAAAAACAAAAGCAAACAAAAAAACCCCAACAAAACCAAGATGTTGAGCACAAGGATTTGAAAATTAGTACTTTCTGCTCTTTTCTGATACTATTTTAAAGTTCCGTCTGCAGTGGTAAAAAATGAGGCATGTAGTTCTCCACTGGTACAAGCTGTTGCTTAGGCACAGCTCTCAGAACTGGGTGAGGTGGCACATTTGTAAAAACCGGGCCTTTGTCATTACTACAGTTTCTCCACTGTTTGTACTGATGAAAATCAATGTTCCCTTGAAGATCCAGCTTTTGCCAGGTGTACGTGAGACTTCATAAAGAATATGCTGAGTACTACAGAGAGTTTATCTGGGTTTCCTTTAGACTGGGGAAAAGAATTGCATATGAATTGAATATGAATATGCATATTACGTTTGTAAAAAGAGAGTCTGCACATTGAATTGTGTCAAATTATTCAGCATAGGTGTATACACAAATCATTTATTTCTTGTGATATGTGGTTGAAACCGTATTTACAAACACCCTAGCATGTACAGTTGATGGATTCTGGGGTGCTAGATCTTTTTCCCCTTGTCAGCAGTCTGTCAGCTCACTGAGCATCTGGTTTGTTCCTGAGGGCAGCAAGAGAAAAATGAGCAATTCAGCATTGCCGAAAAAATGAGTCAAATATATAATTTGGCAGCCACTTTCACCAAGCTGCTCATTAGGAAGTCTTTTTTTAGAATGAGCCAGTGTTTCAAATAAAACCTGCAGAGAGGAAGTTTCCTTCATTGATATAACAAGTATCCACAGTCAGGGAAAGAAAACTTATCCTGCAGTGTACATGGATTGGTGTTGATTTTTAATTTGAAACAGCAAAGCCATGTTTGGAAGTAAAACATACATGATGGCTCGAGACATCATACTTTCTAATGCACATAAACATACCTAGCAGCAGAGGTTTGATTGCACGTTTGATTTGTACACTAGTAGTGCTGTTTGCCGTGGCTTAAGGCAGGGCCGCGAATCTCCCATAGGAAGTAAGTCTTTTTTGAAGATTCTGGATATTTTGATTGCAATGACCATCAGAAATAAACATGACCTAAACCAAAACCAGAATAAGAGTATAGTTCTGTCCTCCCATCTCAGGACATGCTGAGCTTGATCTGGACATGTCTGCAGTCCTTCAGCTTCAGCCCCTCTGTGACAAGCTGTAAAATGAACAGCCTAAGGAAACTGGATCAGTTGCAGCTATCACACTATTGAGATATTTTGCCAGTAATAAAGTCTAACCATCTGTCAGGCTTAGTAGATTCAAACATTGTGAGACAGACAGAATAGTAGTCATATCTGTGGTCTGTCTTTTTGGCAGAAAATAATCACTATCACACAGACAGAGCTCCCACTAGATAGTGAAACATGGTAAAATACATGACCTGGAGTCCCTGAAAAGGTAAACCAAGTGGAAATGCTGAGTTGTTGGGGGGCAGGGTGCGTGATTACCTAACTACTTACAGAAATTATGGTGTAACCAATGGGAAACTGAAATTCCTGTATTCTTAGTATATTTTGCCGCCTCCTCCTCCTAGCTCAGAGTTGCTTCATAACTCATTTCGTGAGTACAGAAATTGCAGAATGCTTTTTTTGACACAGTAGTAACGCAGCAGCAGTTGGATTCCTTGTTCTTATTTAGTGCTCGTTCGGTTGGGGGTTGTCTATGGAGATCTCACAGTTTTGTAATTTGCAGATATTTTTCTGGAAAAAAAGAGGCAAATTCGGTGCCTACAATTTATTGTTAGACAAATTAGTGATACTATATTTTCATTACAGTGGTTTGACACAATGAAATGCTTTTAAAAAATTAATGCTAAAGATGTCCATATCATTGCTAAATCAAGTGGACCTCTGCAGGTCTGTGACCTCTGCCAATATTCATGATTCCTTTCTATGAACTAGTTACATACCTGGCATGGATTAAACAACAATTAATTAAACGTGTTTCATTTTCTAAGGAGGAACTTAGATTTTGAAATGCAGGATTTATCCTCTATGTCTGTGCTAGCAACATGCTGCTCAGCTAATGCCAGTGGCTATTATTGAAGATTGTCATTCTTGTTGTGCACTCCTTTAATATTTTTCTGCAGCTTTGTTTCTGAAAACAATTTTTAAAAGTATTTGGAATACATTTTGGAAAAAGCATTTGCAAAATCCAGAGGTCTCCCCCTCTTCAAAAAGACAGGCACACTTTTGCCCTTTGCTCACTGTGATATAATTTACCCTGCAGGGAACTCACAGTAAAAGACCATTCCACAAATGGCATCAGTGACTCATCCACAGAGATGGAGCATCACAAGTCTATGACTAAAAAGTGAAACAAAAATACATATTGGTACATGAGCAAATAAAGAAAACCTTTATAACGTAGGAAAGGTGATGCTTTGTCATGCGATTGAGTGATGCTGTGCTCAACTCTTGAAAGGTTGTCAGGTCTCAACACCTCTTTTCAAAAAGCTCAAAGAATAATTCTCAGCTAAAAGAGACTCTGAAAAGAAAAATGTAGGAAGTGCTTTTACATCATTTAAAAAGGTTATTTGTAAGGGGCAGCTGAATCTAAGTGCCTGACTGTAAATGCTGGTCACGCTTTTAGAAAACTGTATTTGATTTTTGCTTACATGGATTTTGATTTCCTGTGTTTCTCTTTTGCTGATACAAGAAAAAAGGATAAATTTAAACAGTGCAGGTGACACCACAAACATGTGGAGTTTGTTTTTTTTTTTTTTTTTTAGTTATTATTATTGACATTATTTATAAAAAATTAATGAAAATCTGTACAGTGAGTACTTTATGCTTCTGCTCCCTCATAATTAAGCAAGAATTATACCCTCCAATGGAGTAGCCATGCACTGAATTTACATTTTATTTCTTCTGAAAAGCAAGAGTACTAAACAGTGTGAGAAGGAGGTGGGGTAAGAATTTGTAATGTCTTTCACAACAGGACAGCTATAGTGAGTCTCATGCTTGAAAATTTATTTTGAAGTCAGTGAAATTGGGCTGGTATCCACCAGGTGATAATTTTGGTTTGCACCACTTTGGCCACCTTTATAAATCAAGGTTTTTCTTTTGTCTCCACTGTTACCCAGGGAAGGAGGGGGCAGGGAATTTGATTATTGAGTGTTCTGGCAAATACACAAAGAAATAGAAGTGAAAAAAAGGAACTGTTTTTCACTGTACTCCCACTGTTTAGTGGTCTTAATTTCTTTCTCTGTTAGTGTATCTCAGACCATGGTATAGTTTCAGGCTGAAGATGCTACTTCAATAAATATTTTTCTTTTTCTCCCTTGGAACTGTAACACAGAAACAGTCTTTACGCAGTTGAACCATTTTGCAGGCAACTTTTGATCAGCCTATTGACTGCTTTGCTGTTAGCTGCATCCTAGCTTATGTACGTCTTTCATTTGTCCATTTATTTGCTTACATGCCACCAGAGATGTTCTTTGAAATTATTGCAAACACCTTCTGTCTTCCACTGTTTGAGGGTTATACGGTGGAGAGATACACAGCCTAAATTTTTTTCCTGCCTTTCCACACAAAGGGAGATGGCTGTATCCCTAAACAGAAAGATTGTATGCATAGACTAGTAGTACTTTACAATACAAAGCACAAAATTAACTTAAGATGGCTATAAAATCTTTACAGGATTTTCTTTTGTGCATGTAGAATTTCCTGCTCATAGATGGAAGCCATAGATGGGTCATCAGCTAGTTTTGCTACTGTCTTGCATAAGCACAGGGGGAAATGCTGGCATAACGTCTCTTAAGGATGTCATAGCTGGCTAGCAGTACGTGTCAAAACTGCAACTGTAGCTCTGTGTTAGTCTGAGGCAAAATGTCATGGGAGAGCGACTGGCTTTGTGTCAGCTTCAGCTGGTGTAGGGTGTGTAGGCACAGGGAATAATTGAGCAAAAACGCTCAACTGCTCCTCTCTGCAGCAAATAACCCAAAAAGTGCAAACAAAGCAAGCCCAGTGATGAAGTGTGCCAGCATACTTTGTTTTGTTTTTTAAAATAACTCTTTCTGTTTCCTTTCTTATGTATCAGCCCAAGAGAATGAATCCATCCTGTTAACTAAGCTCAGCTCTCTATCAAGAGAAAGACATTGTCTTTTGAATGTAAAAAATAGTTAATTCTCAAATCTGTAGATGTATGCAGGGAGCTGCCCTGTAGCCACATCTTGTCCCATTGGTGACGTGACATCCCAAACCAAACATGCATTTCCCGATGGTGTCCTCAGACAGGAAAGAGCTTGCCTTTTATCATGACCTTTGACTACTGGACTTGGAATGACCTCCTGTGGACACACGTGGTTTGCCTCCTATAGGATGAATGCTTCTGATCAAAAATAGGAGACCACACAGTGATAAAACAAGTACAGTGTAGTCTGCTCCCCACGTTTTTAGCTACTGACAGATAGCAAGTACCACGTACTTCCAGATTTCAGGGAAGAGACATAAAGGAGGTAATCAGTAATAAATGAGATGTGTGTTGACAGGTGAAAGATGACGGTGTACATCTGTGTAACTTTGGTTTAGGTGACAGAGCCCTGTTTCCCTAATGAAAAAGCTGTGTTGTTAGAGATCCAGCATGGATATCATTGCAAACTTTCTCTCTTTACCATTGATTATGTCAGTACAGGGTGGTCTGCGTTTCTGCTAAATAAATGCCAGATGCGTGAATGTGAATCAGTTGTAATCAGAGAAGCTTTGTTTTATTATCAGTGCACCGACGGCTGACTGATCCAGATGAATGCTCTCTCCGCTGGTAGTAAAGCTGATGAGCCAAGCCTTTTTGAGACAGTGATAAGGTGTACTTACCTTGATAAATCTTCATTGTGTATTTTAGAGGTTGTACTATATCTTTATAATGATCTATAGAAGAAGAAGGCTTACAGCTTGCATGTCTATCTACTTTCCAAATCCATCCCAAAGTCTGGAGGCCCAACCCAGCCTAACAGTGACCTCTGAGGTTTCTCTTCATGCCTTCATCACTGCAAAAGTGGGTGTGCCAATGCCAAGCCAGCAGTGGTCTGATAGTGCTCCCTGTCAAGAAGAGCTGTTGCACGTGTACAGAGGACTTGGCTGCAGCAGCTCAGAACAGTATCTTTTTCTCCAGTGGGATAGGTGGAGCATTGTCACTTAGTCAGACCTATGGTTTTGGACTGCATAGGCAGGCATCGCTGTTTGGGTTGAACTGAGAACATGCTTTTAAGCAGGTTTTGTTTTGAGCTGGTTTGGTTTTTTCCACTATGAATGCTGTCTTCAGATGTAGTCACAAAACTGTGGTCCTTAGTGTTTGCTTACCTTCATGCATGGACTAAAAATGTGTCCAGGCAGTCTGGAGCCAGCTATGTGCTGCTGCATATCCTAGAGAAGAATATTGCTGTATTTCCCAGCATAACCATATATTGTATTGAATGTTCAAGTTTCTTTTCTTATGTTCATACCACAGACATGGCATCAGCATTGGCCAAATTGCAGGTGGCTGTGTTTCTGATGTCCCCTGTCTGACTTAATGTAAACGTCTAAGAAAGCGTTTTTTAAAGAACTGTTTTTGAGATCCTCCACACCTCTTCCTCTTCCTCTCCTGGTGCCTCTCCAAAACCCGTCTGCTGTGAGGCTTGAGCTCTGGCAGACAGCTGTTTACAGCACTGCTTGAAAAAGAAGATGTGGTTGCGTGGAAGAACAAGGTTTCACTTCAGACAAACCTCGCTGCCGTAAATATGGTATGCTAGCAGGGCAGATTTGCTGCTTGTTTCTTCCTTGCACTGTAGCAACAGCATGTTCCTTCATTTACACACTTCTCATTTGTCTTTTGGTAATGTTTGCATTTGTGTTGCAGTCTAGTTGTGGAGTGCTAGGCACATAAATATGTTGCCACATTCTTATAGTCTTGAGACATGAAAAAATGGGGAGAGATGTAAAGTCAGATAAAATCTTGGGTTTGTTCCTACAGAATTGCTGAAGAATTACAGAATTAGGAGTAATTTTTAAGTAGATAGCTTTCAAAATTTGTCAAGGTTTTACAATTTTGTCTCTTTCTTAGACAATAGTGTTTGTTTTATGCCCTTCGTTTTGCAAACTTAGCTTTTTTACTAATTCCAGGGAATCAGTAAGACTGTCCCATGCAGCAGATATTTTCTAAACCCAAGCTCCTCTTCTACATGTACTTTTGTTCAGAAAATGATAAAACACGAGATCTTTGAGTGTTATCATTCTGGCCTCAAGCCCATGGATCCAAATGCTGCTTGATGCATGGCATAGCTCCGTGATCTACCTGCTTCCTTCATGTCCAGCTGCCTTATTGTCTGCAGGCAGCCAGGCTCTGCTATCTGGCCATGCTTGCTGTTGAGCAAAGCCACTACACTCAAGTCCTACCCAGCATGCTCCTGAGCTTCCCTCCCACTGCCTGAATTTGCACGTATGTCCAAGTGCTGTCCTTTTGTTCATCTGTACAATGCAGATGGATGCAAAATTGGTTTTGCTGTTTAACAGTGAGTGAATTTGTTTTTACTGACAACTGTGTGCATGGGGTGCTGTGCTCCCTTGTTTGCAGGGACAGACAGGCACTGGCTCCTCTGAGGACGGCTCCAGCCTCATGCCCTCTGTCACAGAAGCAGAGGGGTATTTCAAAGTGTGTAGTTTTGTTTCAATAGGCTGCAGCACATGTGCCAAGATATCATGGTGATAATTTCTTCTGATTTCTTCTAGATTTTTGAATCCTTTCTTCATTGCATAAAAATACTTTGCAGAGCATGAGCAGGGATTTAAAAGTAGGAAGTGGTAACTTTGGATAAAGGCTTTGGCATGTAAGCACTTTTATGAAAATTTAAGAGCTGAGTTGTATCCAGAGTGCCAGATATGAAGTGTGCAAATTAACAATTGGTTTGTTAGGAAAAATGCTTTCTAGCCTTGTGGTACTGCATTGTATTTATTGCATATCAGCATGCAATAAAATGTTATGTTCTCTACTGCCTGTAATAATAAAGGAAGCGGTGAAAATTGGAATGACAAAATCAAACCCATTGATCCAGAAAAATAGTAAAAAACATAAGCCATTTTTAAAATTTTGGGAGGCTGTATATACATAGGCAAAAGTAAATTTGTATTTCTTCTGAATTATATTCAAAATAAAGAATTAAAACTCATGAACAGGCAGCTGTGATTGAAGTTTTCTGATAGAAGAGTCCATAAGCATCTGCCTCTTGCATCTGCTCGCTTGGGTACTCAGTAAAGACTGAGTAACTATTGAATGGGTTTGTAGTAATCTACTTGTATTGCTGTCTTTATAATAGGCATCAATTTCTTTTGTGTCTTAATCAGAATTTCTACCTGGCAAACAAAGGGAAGAATGAAAGCAAAGAAATGAATGATAAAAACAAAGAGGCTTTACTGGAGGTAAGCCAACTTTGTAGGTTCATGCTGCAAATGTCACCAAAACTCTGCAACTGCAACAACAGCATTTAGTTCTTTGTGGGCAAATGTATAACAACAGGAACTTCTGTGATGGTTGGTGTCTTTGTGCCTAAGGTTTAATATGTGGATTTCACTCTGCATCTGCTGCTCACCATTAAAAATGCAGAGTGTATCCCCTATCAGAGAAATTAAACAATGGAGAATTATTTTGTTGTTATAGACCCCAGTGCCATGAAATGTTTTTATTTAGTGTTTCTATGAAGAGTAATGGCATGATAACAATAAAAGCAGTGTTATACAAATATGAATAAAAGAAACAGCTGTGCCTAAGAAACACCCTTAGGCCAGCCCTTGTGACTTTATATTTTTAGTAAGATTGATCAGTAGCAAACAATTATGGTTTGAATTAGAAGTAGATGTAGTACTCAGCACAAATTGTTAACTGTACTACAACAGACAGAGAACCTTTGCACTTTTCCAGAAAGTTGTTTAGCCTCTTGCCTTTCATGCTTAAGTTTTACTTCAGTTATATGTTTGTGAGAGAAAAATCCAGATCTATATGAAAGAAAAGAATATCACAGTTCTCCTGGCAAGCCTTTTGACTTTGGTAAAAGTTCACAAAGGAAATGCTGTTCTCAGGTGACTGAGGATTCCCATTTCAAAATAAACGCATCTGATGAAGGCACCAGATGTCAACTAGCAGAAGTCTTGGTAAATTGTAAATGAAAACATTAAGTGAGAAGTGTGTTGGCATTAAAAATTGACCAATGCTAAGTCCTTCAAGCAAACAATGAAGTATATTTGTTTAAACAGTGTTGTGAATGCTAGCATGTATTGCAAACAGAAAGCTGAGATCGACGGCGATTTTTTTCTTTAGCTGTTTTTAGAGTTCTAGCCAGTCTCTAAAACTTCTCTCTACAGAACCTATAGATAGAGTAATAGAGAAAACCCAACAGCAGCAGTACCAACCATTCTGTTTTATTGCCTTCGCTGACCACATCTATGTCTAAATAAAACCTTTTGTAGGTTTTTGTTTGACCTTTTAGAGAATGGAGGTTTTGTGAACCTTCTTTTCCAGTGTGAGCACCCAACTTGGTTAGCCGAGTTACCACATTAGCTTGGAAAACTTCCCTTTGCCCATCTAAGGTGTTCATCTCCCTGGTAACTGCATTCCCCTTGTTCATACATTCACTGTCACAGGAAATGTCTTTATTTTTCAAGGGAGCATTTTTCCGCTATTTATTATTAGAGTTGCGCTTAAATCAATTTATTTTGTGTATTATTATTCTTGTTGCACAGGAAAGCTTCTGTGGGACATCTGTCATTGTGCCAGAGCTTGAAGGGGCCCTTTATTTAAAAGAAGATGGAAAAAAGTGCTGGAAGAGGCGTTATTTTCTTCTAAGAGCTTCTGGAATTTATTATGTACCCAAAGGAAAAACCAAGGTCAGGAAGCCAAATAATCCTTTTAGCAATAAAACAATTCATGGAGGTGAAAGTGAAGAACTCCCAAGGTGACATTTTAAGAGCACTGTCTGGTGCATCTGAGAGTGTTGGGGTTTTTTTTTGGTTTAACTTCGACTACACCACTTGTGCAAATATTAGAATGTAGTCACTGAATCCTGTCACGTTTCTCTCCTTTTGATTTCTATGGATAGATAAAAGCATTAATGAAATAGCACTCCTCCGGAAGTCGGTAGGGAAAACAAGAACAGCACAGCACCCTTCAGCTGGTGTTATGCTGCCAAAATGCTTCACTTTATATGAGCTCCCTGTGGAAGAATATTTTAAAAGTTCTCAAATGAGAATTCAAACCTTATCACAAAAAAGGTGGAATTTTACTTTGATACTAATTTTCTATACCAGTAACCAGCATGCAGAAATGCTATACATTTTTTCCTACAGTGAAGTTTACCTAGAGAAAGTGTTGTGCCTTTTAAGGTTTTTTAAGACTGCCCTTTGTGTAGAAAGAAGTGAGACAGTGAGACAGAAGCATCCACCTGATGGAATCAAATGCACTGACATTTAGTATTGCAAATTATTTAGAGTTTGAATTGCTGGGACTGGAGAAGCAAAGGGGTCCTGGACATGTTGCACATAAGGGCAGCTGGCTTCTCATTTCCACAGTGATGAGGTAGAATGGTGGCTTCTGGAACTGGGAGTAGTTTTGGGGGGGTTTTTTTGTATTCTGAAGACCACTTCTGTTACCACTTAGAGCTCTGCTAATACTTCATATTTGAAAATTCTGGTGCTGCTGATGGAGCTTTACTGTTATGATTTGTGCTGTGAAACTTAACTGTTCTGCTATTCCCTAAGTTACAAAGAAAAAAAAAATTGATAGCTTGTAAAGGAATGCCATGCTGCTGCTCCAGTGACCTGTGTTTATAATCAAATCTCAGTGAAACACAGACCTAGATTACTTTGCTGCTTTCACAGCAATTTGTTTTTACTTTACCTGACCCTCAGATAATGGCTTTCAGTCCTCAAATCATGTTGCACGCACACATCATCCTATCAATTAGGAACTAGAATGCTATTTGGAAGGCACTTAAGGTGGAAAGAGTGTGAGAAGAGTCAAATGAAAAGTCCATCTTGGCCGTTTCCTTGTAGCCTGCTTCCGGCAATGGCCAGTAGCACAGTGCCAAAGCAGGGCAAGCATATACTGATAATTATCCAGCTTTTTTTCATCATCCAGTGATACCTGTTTCAGTGACTTTCCATCATAGTGCAAATGAGGAAAGTACTTTCTTTTTTCAGGTGAAAGACTGCAAACATAGGCTCGTGGTGGAGCCCCACAGTCACTTTGTAACAGCTGTTTTAGTTTTAACACTTTATAGCCTGTTAGTCCTTACAGCCTGCATATCCTTACACCCTGCCTATAACTGAGCCATTTTAAGGAACTGTGTGAGTGCTTCAAACTTACTGTATCACCAACTCAGGCATTCACAGGGATTGAGGACTATGGATCTAGTTGTTTAGATTGTCACAGCTCTTTAAAATATTACCACAATCAACTGTTTGCTCCTGCTTCTCTAACAGCCTTCAGCAAAAGGATGAATATGTCCATGCCTCAGCTATTCTAGAGAAGGTCAAGTCTCTTGGCTCAAATCTGTGTTTAATGGTGATGTAAATTAGTTACTGGACTCTGTATTGGAACAGCTGAGGCTCAGGTACACATGTCTTTTGTGGAGACAGTAATCTGGCAGATGAGCAGGGTGCAGTGAGGGTGCTAAACATCTTAAAGCACTGCAGCAGAATTCAGTAGAGCTCTTCAGTCGAAGCCCTTAAATTATGAGAGTTCATCCCATGTCAGGGTGATATGAAGAGTGCACATGCACCTTGCTGCAGTCGTTCAGTTGTGGTTAGAGTGATCTTTCATTGAGGTACAGAAACAAACAGTTGGTGGACAATACTACCTTCAACTGCTGGAGCTGTTTCAAAATTCATCATGTAATCATGTTATCACTTGTTGTAATAAAGCAAAAGAAGTCTGGCATACCTTTGCCTTTTACAGTGTTGACTGTAAAATACATTGTAAACATGAAAATACAGGAGCATATTCAGATAATTTTATGCATGCACCTTTGGCATTTTTTGATGTTTGGGGGTTTTTTTTGTTAACAAACCAGGTGGCTGTCAGCACTGCTTTCTTAATTTCTGTCTTCTGCATTACTCTACTTATATCCTGCTCAAGAACATGTTGTTAATGGACAGGGTCCCGAAACAACAGGACCAGAATTGCAGATACAATTATAAAATTTGTTTGTTAAATGTGTTGCTTTGTCATGTTAATGTTGCAGAAATACTAGCAATAAGTGCTGTTGTCCCTTGTATAAATAGAAGAAAGTAACAATTTTATTCATATTGGTCTTAATTGCCATTACCTGATTCATAAAGAAAATTAACAACTAATTATACTGCATGGATTTGAGCACGTTTAGGAGTTTACAGTGTTGGAAAATCCTGGGTCCACACAGTCAATGGCGAAATTCCTGACATTGGCTTCAGGGGAGACACGGGAGAGGGAAAAGCCCTGTCTACACACAGTATGGACTGTTTCCTCTCCCCACAAATCTTACTTGCAAACTCAATTTGCAAATAAATGCAACTCAAGGGCATGTTGTAGTGAAAGTATCAGTGAAAATGAGAACAGCATAGAAGAACCATCATATGTGGAAATATATTCTTAGGAGTAGAGAGGGTTTGTGGTTTATTACTTTCTTTTTTCGTTTTTTTCCCACAATTTCCTGATTTCTCCATTTAGCCAACAGTGACCATACAACATGGCCATTTTTTGCATTTCCACTCAAAGGATTGCAAAAGTTATGCTTTGTATGCAGAATTCTGCACTGAGAAGTGTGCCAGCAACAGAAACCTTGTTACTTTAGCAACATATTGTGAAGAAGCAAATATTATGATAAACAGAAAAGGAAGGATGCCAGGAAATTTGAAAAAAATTCAAAGCAAACCAGATGAAATGTGTGCTTATTTCCTGATGTGAGTTTGTTTGTTACATATACCAAAGAAAATCAAGCTCCCAAAGCAATTTAGAACCCCAAACCTTCTTTCTCCTCTCAGAATTGTAAGGGTGCAGTTGCAAGACCTATATCTATTTTACTAAAATTATTTCTTACTATGGTGTTCTATTTGATCTCATTAGCCATAAGCCATAATCTTCACATAAAGCAATAAAGCACAGCAAAACCAGAACAACAGCAAAATCTTGCACTGTTATACATTATTACTAACATGTAGTGACTCTCTTCCAATTGTTAGTTTAAGAACGTACAAGCTTAAAATTCATCTTTCTTCAGTCAACTTCATAACAGTTAAAAAAATAAAAAGCATTGGCATTCATGCACTTAAAAAAAGTCCTATTAATGAGTTTTGCATCAAAATTCAATTTTTTTTAACAATGATGTGCCTGGTTTTCATTTGTAGACATCACGGGATCTGGCATGCTTCATTCAGTTTGAGAATATGAACGTTTATTACGGTTCTCAACACAAAGTGAAATATAAGGCACCTACAGATCACTGCTTTGTCTTAAAGGTAATGTACAAGAAAAATAAATTCTGCAAGTATCATACACAGTTTCTTTTATATGTAAACATGTTTAAGTTTGAAGCTCCAGGGACCCTGATGAGATAGAATACCTCCTTAAAATCATGTCTGTTGTCTTCTTCGCTTCATTGTTGATCAGCAACGTACCTTTAGAACCTTAATTTTAAGGGCTGATAGTCCTATGGTATATGTCCACACTGTATCTATAAAGTTGTCTTCAAAACAAGGCTGAGTATGTTTCCAGTGACTGACTGTCCAGGTGACTGCACACATCTGGACAAATGGCACACGAGGCAAATGTATGATGAGAAGAGTGGCAGTCCCTCATGTTGAATTTATGAGCACTATGGACTATATACTAAAATGTACATCTACTTTTTATTTACAGTGTAGTCATGCCTGTTGAGTGGTTTGTTGAACTGAGATGCACAATCTTGCAGGAGTAGACATCTCAGGTGGCGTATTTTATTGCACAACTATTTGTGGTAGGACGGCAAAAGACATTGTTCATGAACTCATGAAAATCAGTGCTTGTTGTTGAAGTAACTATCTCATTGCTGCCTCTCCATGTAATAGCACTGCAAATAGGTTGGGAATTCTACATTCTTCTCAAGAAAAGAAAAGCAGCCCATGTTTTTCATATAGTTCAGATAACAGAAATGAAGCTTTGAGGTTGCAGTAATTAGGTCTTGCTTGCTATGTGTCATTAATAAGGATTTTAGAATACAGTGGGATTACTGTGTACAAGACAGAAGATAATCTTGTTGCTGCTACTCTATTTAAAGGCCTGCAGTGCAAACAAGAGATTAGAAAAAACAGTATCTTGCCATCTCAGAAAAAAGGTACAGGGAACATTTGCATCAGAGGTCATTTATAATACCATATTTCTGGCTGTAGCTGCAGCTTACAGCACTTTTTTGTTCAGTTTCAAAATGTCTGCTAGCCTCATTTACACATGGCCAAGCAGAAGTGGTTTATAGACCCAGACTTACTTTCTGAAGCAGATGTATCTAATTAACACAGATGAGCAGTTTTAATACTGTAGTTCTCCACGAAATGCTCTGCAAAAACCACTTTATCCTTTTTTATAAAATGGGTGAGTCTTCTGAAGTTAACAGGTAAGCATTATTTCTGAAAAATACAACTTGTAATAAAAAAAAAGGCAAAGGGGAGCTCATTTAAAGACAAAAAAGGGTAAATTGATTTTCTAAACCAATGACTGGTCAAAGAACTGTCTGACTAATTTAGTAACAGTTATCCACATTCTGTTCAGATGAAAGTAAAAGCATGATTTTTAAAGTGTAGGAAGCCATGTGCTTAACTGTTCACAATGATTAGGAAAACTTTCTGGGCTTAACTACCATATTTTGTGAAAAGAGGCACGTTATAAATAAGAACTTAGGGAAAAAAAAGTCACAACTTGACTAAAACACTTGCTTTATTGGAGTGTGTTATTAGCACTGTACCCTCAACGTGAAATGTGAAGAACAAGATCAGAAGCTCACTAGGGAAAGCTTCGTGTGTAACGGGCTTATAAACATATGAAACCTGCTTAGCAAAATTGTTTGCTCTGATGCTTCTAGAATGTGTTTGCCGTATGCTAGAATAAACATCATATTGATAAGATCATTATATCCAAGCAACACTACTTAGTGATGAATAGATTATGTTATGGTGATTGTTCTTCATTTTAATTCCCACAAACCAGCACTTGGTAGATTCCTTACTAGGTCAGTTTCAGAATTGGCTTCTTTGAGCAGCTGTCTCTTGCAGTGGCTGTAGTTGGTAAGGAAGTATGGGCAAGTATTGATATCTTCAAATCTTCTGTTGTTTCAAAAGTGGAAGCCACCCACTTAGGGTGGCTTTCTGAGGGCGATGCAATGGAGAAATTCATATTTGTTATAATTTCTGTACATTAATTTGAATTCTATGTATACCTTTTTGAAGGCATGCGGCTGAAATGAGTTCTGTCATATCCTTCTTTTACCTTTGGAGGTTGGAGCTGCGGATGTAATCTTGAGATTTGTGGGCTGAGTGAAAGAACAAAGTTAAATATTGGTGTCTCTGGGTGCTTGGTGACACAAAAGTGTGTGGACAGGAACATAGAGCCGTTTATTACACTTAGTCATATTTTGTTCCTGTCTGTTTTCATATGGAAGTCTCCTGGAAGAAAATATCTCTCTTGCTGGGAGACACTTGTCCTGAGATGTCAAAGGAAAACAAACCATCATCCTTGAGATATTTCTCATCCTGCAATATTTAGAGAATAGAGTCCTCAAGATGAAATGACAGTACTTTGCAGACAGGTGCAGTGAGCAAAAGGCAATGGATTTAACAGGTAAACATTTGTCTTTATTATACTGTCAACCTAGTAATTTTGAAGGAATTTGGATACCCAGCTCAGTCCAAGCCAGATGAAAATTTCTCTACAGCCAGGGCTGCACTGCTTGTGTCTTCACAGCTCTTCCATTCCCCTGTGTGTGCCTTGGGACAGTGAGCACTGCAGAGGTTCTCTTCCAGTTACTTGTTTGTGTTGGCTGCAGGAGAAGATGATCTATCTTTAAAGCAAATAGGGGAAAGTAACTGGAAGAGTAGCAGCCATACATAGTCCGTACTCGCTGTTCACTGAGGATGGCTGTAAAGCAAAGGAGATTTTCACATTTTGGAAAATAGGTTAGTCTGCAGCCCTTATTAGCTCCAGCAAGCTGTAATGCCACTTGGGAAGTTTTTGACTAATGCATACCACTACATTTTTTTAAAGAATTGTTGCTTTCTGAGGACCCCCTTAGGAACTGCTGTGTCAAAACAGTGAGCCGTCATCAGCCAAGTTACTTGCTCTGCTGTGTTTCAAACTTAACAAAAGAAACTGCCTTACTCAGAGGCAAGAGACCAGCTTATACTTTATAGTGCAGGAGAAATGCAAGGACATAGAAGCTTCAGCAGTATCTTGCTTCTATGCTAGGTCGGAAATTCTGCTGAATTCAAAACCAGGCATAATTTCCCAGCTTTGAGCATTGAGTTGAAAAAATACCATATTTATTTATGTCTAGTTAAGCTAATTGGCATCCTTATTTCAAGAACAGAGGAAATGCCCTTTGTTCATTCAAACGGCAGCAAATGGCCAGTGAGGTGGGCTGATTTGGAGTTGAATATGGCCTAATGCTCGAAGGAAGCTGTGCTGGTTTTGGCCAGGGTAGAGTTAATTTTCTTCATAGTAGCTAGTATGGGACTATGTTTTAGATTTGTGCTGGAAACAGTGTTAATAATATAGAGATGTTTTAGTTACTGCTGAGCAGTGCTTACATAGAGGCCTTTTCTGCTTCTCATTTCACCCAACCAGTGAGTAGGCTGGGGGTGCACAAGAAGTTGGGAGGGGACACAGACAGGACAGCTGACCCAACCTGACCAAAGGGATATTCCATGTCGTATGACATCATGCTCAGCATATAAGGGGCTGGGGGAAGAAGAAGGAAGGCGGAGGGGGACACGTTCAGAGTGATGGCGTTTGTCTTCCCAAGTAATCGTTATGCATGATGGAGCCCTGCTTTCCTGGAGATGGCTGAACACCTGCCTGCCAATGGGAAGTGGTGAATGAATTCCTGGTTATGCTTTGCTTGTGCGCTTCTTTTCCTCCAGTCCCCTTTGAATGATGAGCCTTCTAAACAAATAACTAGGCTAAAACCAGTAACATTTGTACCTGCCTTCAGAGGTCCTGTCTCAGATTAGCAGAGAGAAAAGATAAAACATTTCTTTTTGCCTCCCTCCAACCTTGGTCATCTTTATGGTTTGTCTTTATGGAGGGAAGAGCCTTCAAGAGATACAAGAACGAGCAGAGCATTCCTGCCGTTTTGGCATCTATGTGCCAGGCGTCACCAAGAACTTACAGGAAAGAAGAACCTTATAACTAACGCTAATCACAACCCTGGTGACTTGGTTTTAGCTAGAACAATGAGTTTACTCAGGTTGTCTGACACTGCCCTGAACTATATGGGCTTTTACCTCAAAGTCTTCATGACATTTCTTTGAATGTTGCTTCACCTTGATCTCTCTCAATGGGACGCAGGGGTTTTCTCCAGTTTCTTCTCTTAGGCTACAGGCAAGTGAGGGGCTCACAGAGACAGTGAGCCTTTGGTCGTAGTGCCTGTCCCAGCTAACATGCATCCAGTCACTGGGAGCTGGCAGCTCCTTCTGTCCCATTTCTTTTTTAATCTAGCCATTTAATTTCAACTTCAGTGGTCATACCTGGGTTGCTTAGCTGATGCTGGCTTGCGTACTGGTGTTAGCATAGCAACAAGAAGATCATGCACACCGTGGGCAGGTTGCTTTGATACTTTGCCAGAAGCTGGGGTAGGTTTTTGCAGCCTGTAGTGTTGGAGCTGCACTTAGACTAGCTATTTTAAACTAGCTCAAATACAAATGTTCTTGTCTGCAGGTCCATCCTGTAGGATGTTCCTCTTACAGCTAGAGAAGCATGATGTGTTGTGAATACTCCTTGCCTACCATTTCTTTCCATTACATCAGCGCCCCATTGTATATACTGTAGCTCTGAACAAAAATGGGGTATTTTTTGCTTATTTGTTAACCATCAAGACACTGAGGAGATAATGGGGGAAAGGGTGGTGTGCCAGACGCAATTCAAAAGCACATCACAGTGTCTACCAGCAAAAGAGAGTGCACTTTGCTGAGCTTATTCAGGAGTTTCCTTTCAGGACGATTCAGGAGACAACTGCAGTAACTGAACAAAGCAGCTGCTTCCTCATATCAGCTCCTCTGGGGCAGCAGAAAGCCCAGCTGGGACCAACTGAAAAGAACACAGCTGCCTGGTCGGTGTCAGACAGCAGGGTCACCGTTAACAGTCCCTGTGTAGCAAACCAAGACCAATGTGGCTGGGTCCTGAGGATGACAGTGCGGCCTGGCACAGAGGCTGCAATGGAGGTGGTTTTCCAGAATCCTTAGGCTTTGGGTCAACTATAAAGCTTGAAGAACTGTTTTATTTTCCAGTAGCTACTTGATCTGAGCTGAGCTATAACCTTCTTAAATTGAATTGTTCTATACCACTTCTAAACAAACTTCCTTCAGAGGAAATCCCAGATTTAAAAAACAAAAAAACACAAAGAACCCTCAACATATTGAAAATACTTCTGGGGCATCTGCTCCTGTAAACATGCAGATCTTTCCTATTTTCTGCTCAGCCTAAATGTAATGCTTACAAAAATGTACATATCCCACAAAGTGAGTCTTTTCTTAATAGAGATCTCCATATGCAAAAAAAAGGAAAGGGCAGTCAGGTGTGAAAGAAGACCCTCACTCACACCTGCGTCTGTCAAGGTCAGATCTGTCGCTCTGTTCCAGGCAGAGGCGGCAGGAGAGGGTAGCAGCACGGCTCTCCCCGCCACCCTGCGGAGAGTGCTGGCCACTCCTGGGAGAGAAATGGTGAGGGAACAAAAATCTCTCTTCTTCACAGAAAAAGTAATTTCACACCCAGCAAGTGTGCAGGTTGGAGTCATTTGGTTCCTCACAGTCACTTTTGCATTTACAAATGCAAATTTTTATGCATCAATTCCCTGTAGATCATCTTTCACCATCTACTATGTTACATGGGAGATGCTGTGGAAATGGATGAGACCTTTTGTGACTTATTTCATATTCCAAAGCTGAAAGTCCTCAAAACCAAGAGATTCCACCATGAAGGAAGGGATCTGTTCATCATGCTACCAACACCATCCATTGCACTGAGCAGAAATTGTGGATGTAATGTTTACTTCATGCATTAAGAGTGTCTCTGTGTGTGTATGCGTGTGTGCATGCACATGTGAGTCCAAGAGCTGGTTTTGTCATACCATGTTGAAAAATCTTTCAAAGCAGACAAACAGCAAGGTAATCTATATGCAAATTTGCTGGTTTAGTCAGTCTGATGTGCCTATGACAAAGAGTGGATTTAATTATAGTTTATTGGTGCTGGTTGTGCTTGAGTAATCTGGAGGTAATGGTGCATAATGCTGAATTAATCTAGGATGAAAAAAATTGGTTTCCTGGGGATATACTGAGACAAAGGCAAATCATCCTCTATTTCCACAGCTGGGTACATTTTCCTGTGCAGTCTAAACAGCAAAGTTTTCCTGGTCTAATTTGAAAACTATGATTTGTTAAAAAAAAAATCTAATGATCCAAAGAATTTTGGAAGTAAATTTTCAAGAAGAATAGCTTCTGTTTGCAACAGTGGCTTCATTCTAGCAGGTAAATTGGTAGTCACTCCACTCCTGATTCCCTCCTCCCTCACACCCAGTATGCTCCATCACAGACTGAGTCATGTACATAATGCATTCAACACAATGACAGTTAAGAAGGTAGAAGGTGAGAATTAGCAGTGTTTGAGATAAGAAAAAGATGTAGAACAAATGGCTAGTGCAGGAAAGGAGGATAGAAACCAGGAGATTTTCTGTTTCTTTATGTGAAAGCTTTGAAAATTGTTGTGTTAGCATGGATGCTTCAGATAAATATTTCAGAGTAAAATTCATTGCTAGATAAACTGAAGAGCAAAAGCAGAAACTCTTTATTACAGAACGCTTTCAGATATGTGGGTTTACAGTCATAGTACATGCACAGTTTTGCAAGATTAATGCATAAACAATGGGGAGAATAAGAACAGAGAATAGTGAGAAATGGAATATAATAGCTTTGAAAAATAATATTTGCTGCATAAAGCAGTCCTCTTTGGTTACAATGGCTGTTACATATATTTTTAATGATCTAAAAATTTTGCTTCAGTCACTAGAGAAGTGTAGGTCAAAAGAATAATTTCCTTATAATAAGAAAGTTACTGTTTTATCTGTATGGTTCACATATATCTTCAAAAGATCAGTTAAGCCTGGTCATCTTAACGCAAGGAGTGCATAGCATCAGAATTTTACCATGTTTAATAGTAGACAGCAAATTTTAATCACTTCAGTAATTTTTAAAAGGTGCTAAGTATTAATTCTACTTGCAGTCATGGGAGCCAGAAGAGTCTCAGCTTTCTGAGAAGCTAAATCAACATAGCACAAGTTCATCAGTAGAAGATAAGGTATCCAATAAAATTGACCATTTTGTGAAAATTTGGCCTAAAGCCAAA
Organism: Aramus guarauna; assembly: GCA_013400195.1. Lineage (NCBI taxonomy): Eukaryota > Metazoa > Chordata > Aves > Gruiformes > Aramidae > Aramus > Aramus guarauna. The sequence continues at coordinate 256,624 of VXBL01005408.1, read as the reverse complement.
GGTTTTGATCCAAAGTTAGTCACTCTTTATGCTTCTGGCTGTTGTTGCTGCCTCAGAGACTAGGCAATGATCCATGTATTTTGGGGCAAGGAATCCAATGAGATGCCTGAATAACTTCAGTTTACTTTTCGTCTTCAGTGTTGGAAGAAGGCAAAGCAAAAGAACATTTTATTGGGATAATCTCTAATTTCATGCACACATGGCCTTTAGTCATTTGTTTTGGCACAAACCATAGAAACCACCTCGTTTGGTTCCCATTTCTTCAGGTTTTCTATCTTTTTTCCCTTAGGCAAAGAGTTTACTTTATATCTGAAAATGTAATCTACACACAAATATTTTTTTAAACCTCTCCAGAAAATAAGCTCTTTATATTCAAGTGCTTCTGCTTTCTTTATCTCTAGACAGTTGATACTTGTAGAGGAGACAGTGGGTCAGAGGGAGAACACTAGATTCTGTTCCAAACCTTTTCAGTGCATTGCTGGGTGGAACACAGCACATCCTTTTGCAGCCTGACGTTTGAGATACTCAGGCCTTAATAAGTAACTGGACTGGTGTCCAACACTTCCAAAAATCAAGCCTAATGATATGACTAATTCATCATTATTAAGACTTTTGACATGAACAGAGGAGGAAGTTCACTGTAGTCAAATTATGTTGCATCTCAATACACTGTATTATTTTATAGCACTATTCAAGTTTTTTCTGTGAGAAAAATTCTGGGGTCCCTTTCTACTTGCACATTACCACTTTTCATTCAAACTATGACTTCTGAGGTGGTTGCTTTTTAAACAGTTGTCTTTCGTAATTGATTTTGGTGCTGCATGTTTCAGAGGCAAAGATGATAAACCTTTCCAGAGATGTTTTCACTTTGCTGCCAGATGATTTTAATAACCTTTTCAGGACACAGTATGCACCATGTAACAAAACAATTTATCTGTCTCTACGTGTGAGACATGTAAGCTGTGGTATACTGAGGTTAGTGGTACTTTGCCTGAAAATACAGTATTTCTCACATGACTGTCATGACTGATATTGTTATGAGCTCTGTTAGTCTCACAGGTTATTACGGGGACTATGAATCTTGTTTAGCAAAAACAGGCTTGGCGTAGTCCTTAGGTCTGTGTGCTGTACTAAACAACTACCCTGAGACACAGGGGCTGCGAAAGGAGGAGATGGGTTCACATGGATCTTCACACCATGTCATCGTTTCCAGGGACTTTCAGCTGTCCAATTTTTCTCTGAATTGATTATCCTGAGTCAGCATTTTTATGTACTATCTAATAGATTTTGCATGTGACCTGAAGTTTTTAGTGGAGACTTGAGCTTGTAAAGGTCAGCGTTGAAAGCAGAAGCTTCGGCCATTTGTACTGTGAAAGTAATTTCACTAAGGTACAGTTCTTCCCAAGTGAGCAAGCTGCTGGGGTGGGATGTGACAGTTCTTGGTTGAAGCATTATACCTTCCTATCCCAAGCAGCATGCTTCATGCATCTAAAAACCACAGGAAGCCAAATGCCTCCATCTGATCCACTTTCTAATAATCTTTTACAGGTATAAACCTTCAGTATTAAGCTTGGTGCCACTGGTGTTTGGTCCCCTGGTCTGGCCTTGCACACAGCTGCAGCAGGCAGCCTCTGCACTGGCAGCATGGAACAGTTCTTAGACCTGATCCAAAGCCCAGGAAAGCTAATGGGGATATTTCCAGTCAACTTCAGCGGGCTGTGGGTCCAGTACAAAGTTGTATTTTATGTGACATTGGTAAAGTTACACATAAAAAGAGAGCCAGTGCTGCTGCTGCTTCTTGGAAAGTGAAAGACAATACAGTTCTTAGAAGTTAGGAAGCGAAGATACAGACTGCCTGCACAGCTTTGAGGTATTTAACCTTCCTTATGAGAGCTGGGTATTCAGCGGTTTGCCAGTTTGAACCCTAATTGACAGAATATACTTGTGACTCTGCATTTAATCATGGCTGTTGATAGCAGTAATTTAATCAAGGAACTGATTTGGGTAATTTGGAATAGGCCCCACTGGTGAATGTCAGTAGTTAGTACGGAATGCCCACTGGAGACAATAGGTAGTAAAAGATAGGGTAGAGGGTAGGCAGTAACTCCCATGTTGTCCGGCACGGGACACTCTAGTCTTGTTCACTGTCAGTTCCCTCTCAACTTCTCAAGATGGTGAAAACCCCACAGTCTCAAAATATTCATAGACAAGGTAAGCAGTGAGGTGAGGAAGCTTGCTGATGATGCCACGTTAGTCAGATCATTGAGGAAAGGGCAGACTGAAGGATTCTGGAAGGGCATTGTGAAGCTAAGGTTCTGGACAATAAAGTCGTAAATCATATACGGCCTAGGTATGCACACAGTAATGTGGATAGGGACAAAAGCGATCAGAACTTCACCTGTGAAATTACTAACTTTGAGCTGACCTGTAACATTCAGGAACAAGATGCTGATATGGTGTATCACTTGATGAAAGCGTTGTTTAAGTGCTCAGTAGTGGTCAGATGTGTAAATCAAGCATTAGGAATGGTTAGGAAAGGCATAGAGGATAAACCAGCAAATGTCGCCATACCATGGCACAGGTCCATGGTTTCCCCTCACCTGCGCAGTTCTGGTCCTCTCATCTCGTAATAGTAATAAGCTTGGGAAAGGATAAAGGAGTAGCAACAAGGATAAACGAAGCGACTTTGACTTGAAGAATTACCACAGAGACTAGAAGGCTGTAGGCTGGAAGACAGACAACTTGCCAGGAATATGATGCAGATCTCTAGGCTCAGGAGTGGCATGGAGAGGTATGGATAGGGGTCAGCCATTCAGTGTTTCTTCCAAAACAGGAACATTACACAAAGCTAGTAGCAGTCAGGTTTAGAGCAAAAGGAGGTGGTTCTTCATAGAGTGTGTAGCAGACCTAGGAAACTTGTTGCTAAAAGACGTTGTGGATGCCAGAACTCTCTGGGCTCAATAAAAAGCTGAAGTACCTGGAGGAGAAATCCATTGAAGAACCTCAATATGGAGGAAGCCCATCTGGCTCAGAAAATCCCCTGAACTGAATAGTTGCAGGCAGGGAGAGTACAGAGAAGGAAGTATCATTTATGCTTGTCTTTTTCTTTCTCTTCCCTCAGTATTCATTTGTGGCCACTGTCAAAGTCCAGATACTGGGTTCAGGAACCTTTTAATCTGACACAGCCCGAGTGTTCTTGTGAAACTGGTATTTCTGTCAGGTGCCCCAGAGGAAAGGTCTGCAGCAGCCCCTCTGAGCTCCCCAGCAGCAGATTCCCGTGGCAGGGGATCTGTCTACATACACCACCATTACCTAGCTTGCTCTATGCTGTCTTCCTCCTCTGCCTTGTTTATGCAGTGTGTGCTTTCTTCCAGATGTTTGCATGAATTATCTGTTAAATTATAGAAGTATTTTTTTTTTTTGTAAAAAAAAATATTGCTAGGCATGATGTTTGAAAATGAGCAGAGATATGTAGACCATTGGACTTTGTTGTCGTGAAAAACAAGGAAAAAAAAAAAATCCTTGCCTTTTTCATTTTTGAAAGCTTTGGGTGCCATCTGCTGGGTTCATAGGACCTTACGCATGGGAGCAAAATTGCTAGTTGTTGGTTGAAAAGTGCTTGAAGATCTGAATTTACCCAGGGTTGCAGTGTCTGTTTGCACCACCTGGTTCTTTTGGCTCTGTTGGTGATAACATAACCCGGGTCTATGGGATGTATTCTGCCACACAGGGAAGTGCCTGCTTACACTTCCCTTTTAAAGATGCCATTCAGACTGAATTCTGTAATGGTTGTCACTGTGTTTGGTCACATAATGGTGGAAGACAACAAGGACTGTGAGGCATTGTGTCCTGGCCAGGTATTGCAGTAGTGGAGCGTACTCTGCTGCTCTGAGCAGCATTCACGCTGTCTGAGGCTGCCGGAGACGGGGACGGGCAGATGCTGAGGAGCTGAAGAAGGCTGTTTGTCCAGAGGCCCTGGCTGCTACCTCTGTTTGATATGAGGCATAGGTGTACAACAGCAAGATACAGCCCTGTACGTTGAACTGTGTGAAGGGGTGGTATGTGAGTGTACCGGGTGGGTGAGGCAAGGTCCATGAGACGGTCATGGTGCCTGCTCTGCACCTGGTGACAGTGAGCTGGCATCTCTGGGCTTGCAATGTGAGATGTCCCTAGCTCTCACCTTGGGAGTGCCCAAGAGCAAGGTAATAGAATAAGGTAGCCATGGGCCCTTCCAGAGGGCTGAGTTGGACTTTGCATATTCATCGTCCAGGGGAGATGGCCAGCTACGTGTTTGCAGAAAAACGTTGAACAGGATGATCTGTGTGAGCAGCTGAGTTCAAATGTGCAGGGAGCTGTAACACAGTTAACCACAGCACTGCCTTGGGACACATCTGTCACTGTGAGACCCCTCAAGAGTAATCTCTCTTTGTTTTTTTCTTCCATACACCTCTCTCCCTGGTGCGTTCACTCTCGCTCCATAATTTGATGATACAGGGCTTTGGCAGCAATACTGGCTTGTGCAGTCCAGTCCTCTCATCCATCCCTTGCTACTTGTTCTCTCCCCAAGCCACAGTGCCCCTTAACCCATGCTGTATGTGAAGCCATGCTGTGTACCGCTGGGTTTAAAAAAAAATAAACCAAAACTACAGCGTGATGAAATGGGTTATATTTAACTCAGACCAGTTCCTCTTTTTTCAAATCATGGTGTGGCCTCATAAACAGTTGGGTCAGCACAAGCAAGGGAAGCCTGGTATCTGCAGTGCTAAGGGGGGAGCAGAGACACGTGGCTGAGGAGCAAGACATTCAGCTCTGCTTCTGAAGCCCTGGCTAACCCAGCTGTGGCCAGGGTTTGGCCTCCGCACCAGGGATGCCCCAGCCACCAGCAGGCATCTGCAAGGAGACATCTGGCACCTGCATCAGCCCTGGGCTGGCAGGCTGCTCACAGTGCTCTGTGCTGCGAGGGATCCTGCTGAGTTCCCCACGTCCAGTGCGGCTCTGCTTTGGGGGCTTAACGATATGTAAAAACACAGGGTCCTTGCTGCTAGGTGGAGGTATGCTTTGAATTTTCAACTGCCCAGACTGAAAAGAAAGTGGTTTGACAATAATGAATCCTTGGAGCGTAGTCGGCTGCTCTATTGTGCGTTCGCAAGATTTCTCTAACTGTGCACCTATAATTTATAAGAACATAAATAGAAATGTACACATAAATGAGGGATAGTGAAGCCTTTTCCTTTAGTTTCATTCTTTTCCTTGCATATCAAGAGATGGTAGTATATTATTCCATCCCAGCTACTAAAAACCTACAGCCTGTAGCAAGGGAACCAAATTCCTACAGTCTTAGAGAGGACGTTCAGTCTCAGGCAAGTAAGCAGCCTGGCATTTTGGTGATCTTTGAGTTGTAATGATATGTCACCGCATACCACTATTGATCAGGAGGGGGAAGAGATGCTAAATCATATCCAAAAGAACAAAAAAGGCGTAAAAATTATAAAGGTTTCTGATACAAACAAATGAAAAAGATTCCTTCTGATGGCGTTGCATTTTGAGTGACCTGTCTAGAACATATGGCAGTGTTACGAAACTGTTGGCAAACAACAGCAAGAGTAAAGCAGAGTGAAAAAGTATAGGAAGAAAGCTAGAACTAGGCCCAAAGAAAGGCAGTCAGTTAGAAGGAAAAATCTGTTTCAGCTGAGAGTTTATGCTTAAACAAATTTAACATACTCTTTGAAAATTAATTAAGTTCAGCGTTCAGTCTGGATGCCTTACAGATGACAAACCACAATGAGAAACAGACTTCCTTCCCGTGTTTATACATTGAGTGTTGGACCTTGAACCATGGCATTTGTAGACTTCCTTGAACTCTAGATCACTATTAGATTTCTGTAGCCCTTGAATTCATATTACAATGCATTAAAATTATTTCAAGCAAATGCTGCCAGTGGCAACTCATGTATAGTTCATAATCACCATATTTTTTATGTTTTCTTATCTTCTCGTTTTGCTGCTGCTTTTTTTTCCCAAATCATCTTCAAGTTAACATGATGCCTATAGGCAGTCTTCTCACCAAGGTCACTGTGCAGTGCCTTCACACTTCCGTGTAGTGACTTGGTTTCTGTGTTTGTCTTACTTTACGAATCACTATCTTTCAGCACCCCCAGATTCAAAAGGAGTCACAATATATCAAGTACTTATGCTGCGATGATCAAGCAACCCTGCATCAGTGGGTAACAGGAATAAGAATTGCCAAGGTGAGATTAAAAGTAAATTTAGTTAAGTACGTTTTCTGTAAAATCCTGTCTTCTTCAGGTTACTGACTGTCATCACCTCAATTGGAAATACTGTGACAAGAATGGACATTCATGCTAATTTTACCATAGGAAGAGTGAGCAGAAGGGCATGACTGGGGTGAATTTGCTCTATGTTCCTGTACCCTAGTTATCAGTGTCTTTTTCTCATTAACATGAGCGTGAACTCTGTAGTTAAAACCTCATGTACTTGTAAAACTCACTCCACAGTTATCTGGCACGATAATAGTATGCTGTGGCTAAAGATGTGCAAACTCTGATCAGTCCAGCTGTGACATTTTTCAGACAGTTCTGCCCAAATTGTCTGCCTCACCCTCTTCAAAGAGGTCTGGGTTCACAGACCATTTTGGTTTGCACAAAATATTAAGGGAGATGGATTTATACGTAACCCAGTATACTGGCTGTACCTGGCTATACAGACCCACTCCTGTTAGACATATTCTTTTCTGCCGGTTCTGCAGGGTGATATCCAACAAAGGTGTGGGGTAAACATCAAATTATTTTGTGTCTTACTGACAGCACTGTTTGCTCTAGAGCCCAAGATTCAGTGTCTCAAGTCTCCATTCTGAAGATGTAATACTTGGAAAGCATTAGAAAAAGATATTTATTGAGAATAGTTGGTTTTAAAGCCAAATTTCAAGATGTTTACAGATACTGAAATGAACATAAAATGTGAGAATGATATCAATAGGACTGTGTTTGGTCACAGGGATTCATGTTTTATTGTGCTGTTACAGAGATGCTTTCCACCTGGCCCTGTACAGAACTAGGCACAGCACTTGTAGAAAGCTACTTTTTAACAACACTGGGTAGGAAGGAACGGGGTCAGAAAAGTTGTCCAAGAGCACAATGAATGCATGGCCTATTTCAAGCTTAATACCATGCTTATTGTATTGTTTCGATTTTTTTTCAGTATGGCAAGACACTATATGATAATTACAAATGTGCAGTGAAGAAAGCTGGCTTGTCCTCTCGGTGGGCAAATCAAGGGACGGTGGAACCAGCTGCCCCTGCCGGATCTTTATCAGCAGGTACCGATGCTGTCATAGCAGTCGAAATCACATTTATTGCCTTCTTCTGTCATCATCACATAGTGTTGCTCATAGTCTTTGTTCAGAAAACTATCCCATGGATTCAGCAAGGTAATATCTTGTTCTAGACAGCCGAGTGCAGCTCTGATCTATAACTAAGCTAGCAGCAGAGCTCTCACTTTAAAGTTAGAACGGAAGAATACAAAGACAGCGCACCAAAGGTCAGTTTAAATCTGCGTAATTTAATAAGGTATTTTTCTGTTGGCATCTGAATACAAATCCTTTATCCCCCCTCTACATTTTGTGGTCTGATGGTCCATATCTTGAAGTTTTCTGTTTGCCCATCTTGACACTGGCTGTATTGGAGCTTTTCTTCTGATGAGTAAAAGGGATGAGTAGGATATACTGAGAATGATCATTTCAGAAAGAGATTATTGTAGGGTGAGCCACTCTCTTTCCTAGCCTTTCAGTCATTTGCATGATAACAGTGTGGGTGTTAGGAGAAGGACGCAGAGGAAGAAGGGATTGGGTTATTCTCTAACTTTACTTTTCCAGTAGCTTCATCATATGATACAACAGTGCATGTTACTAGCTATAACTTGCATGGATGTTTTTAGTTTACATGCTTACGATACACTTTATTTATTAGGAAGGGTATGCTGGCCAAGTACTTGCTGTCATAAGACAGGCAAAGTCAAAACCAGTGGCAGTTAATATTCTGACTTTTCATGTAGACAACTCAAAATCCTCCAAACACCTTTCCAAGGCTTTAGTTTGCCTTTTCTCAGTACATGTGAGAAGAGGATGGTCTTTCGACTGTTCTTGGAGTCTAATTGTGGTATTAAATGCACATTTGGCGTAGGGAGACCCAGTAACAGACTGTTTTGAGATCAGGGGATTTTTTTATGGTTGTGCGTGGGGGTACCTTAGTGAAGGTGGATGGAACAGTCATGGAGTATTTTGTGTTCTGATGTTGATGGCAGTGGGAGGTGGCTGGCCAGGGGGGCTCCACACTAGTGCTGCAGTCTGTACTGGAGCTGGGCAGGATCAAGGCCTTATAAAGTATGTTATACATCTGTATAACTTCAGCTCCTGACTAGAATCCAGGAACACTGCGTGTGATCATAAAATATACTGTTAATCTTAGCTAATGGATCCCATTAAATGGTTAAGTAGCCTGGAAAGATTTTAGTCATGTTGTCTCTATGGAAATATCTCTGAAGGATCATTAGCGTTCTAATTGAGGCAAGTCACTGTGATTTTTGCCGTCTTACAGTTATCATTCTGCCCTATATAAAACCTGGGGCCTGACTGTAATACTATAACCTGTACTGCCTGACTCTGAGCAGTTGTTGGCTCATGGTTTGGAAATGAAACAAAGCAAATTTCTTCTGTTCTGTTTTCAAACGGCTGTATAGCCATTTTTATGGTCTGATTTCAGTATAGTCTAAAATCTGCTATAGAAAACTACAGTCCTGTGTGAGCTTAGCAGGGGGCTCTACTCTCTTAGTGGCAGACGAAGGCAGAACTTCTGTTCTCGCATTTCACGTAGCCTGTATTCCCTGGTCACGCTGCTGTAGCCAGCATTTGAGTGTTCACGTATACTCCAGACTGTGTATTCCGTGGTTCTGGAGTGTCCCAAGTGCCAGGCACATCTCAGGCAAAATCACATATGTTGTTTGCCTCACTATGTGTGTCATGGACACTAAAAAAACAGTGTATGTTGTGTGCCAGCACAGTATCATTATGTTTGAGAGATGAAGGATGTTGCTTTATTCAGATGTTCCATGTCACTACAAGGCTCAATATTTTGTATTATATATTTTGGGTATCTGTGTTTTGCATTAGGTTTGGGCTATTTTTTTTCCCTAAAATAAATATTAATGCAACGTAAAATTTTAGAGAAATTTACTTGCAAAGATGACTATAACATTTAAATTTAAAGTAAATCTTGATAATAGAATGCATGAACTTGCAGATTGGATTGACTGGGGGTCCTTTCTCTAACTGTGTATAACATGTGCAGGTATGTGACAGGAGTTGATATATCAAGTATTGCTTTGAAGTCTTGCATAGTTTATGAACTCCATTAACAGAAGAAGAAACAGATTACCATTTAGTCATGTCCCTACTTCCTGCTGTATCACATTTGCCAAGTATAATGCTATACCTTGCACTGTATAGACTGGATCTCTCTCTGCTGTCTTTCATTGGGTTAAATCTCAGCATGATTGAGGGCAGCAATGCCTTTGAGCAGTGTGAATTGCCTTCTCCTGCTCTGCTACGGACAGCAGACGAAATGAGGAGAGACAATAACTTGCTACACTTGAGGGCACGGCCACAGAACCCAGGGATTTACATCTCTGCCCACTGCACACCTACAGCCACAAGATTTGTTTTAGCTCTTTTTTGACTTCCATGTTACTCCTTCAGCAAACACGGACCGTAGTTTGAATGATCAAAATGGTACTTTGGATTAAATATGCTGAGTGACATGCAGGCACAGGCATAAAACACAAGGACTTCTGACCATCTTCTGTCATCCTTTGAAGCCTAACTAGCCTTAGTAAACTCAGTACACTGCAGAGTTCTCTGTCAATTGTGTGATTTGCAGGCATGGCAATGAAAATAATTTATTCTATTTCTTATCATATTCATGGAACCTCTTTGCTAATCAGAAAAGTACATGTTAAGATTAAAACCATTGCTGTGCTTAGACTTATATTGTAGACAACTAATGGTTCACTAGCATCCAAGAAGTACATGAGTAGAACTTTACTGGATCTCAGAACTATAAGTTATAATATAGCCAAGGCAGTCATTAAGGTTTATAACTGTATGTATTTAGGGACCAAACACTATCTACTACTTTGACATGTACAGCTTCCAAAAATCCTAGACTAAACTGGAGAGTTTATTTAATCCTCATCAGACTATACAGGGGCTGGAGATTTTTTCATAATTAAACCCACAAATTTGTCCTTTGGTCTCACATTCACTTACTCCATTTGACAGTACTGGGTTATTTATGCATATCCCTTACAAACATAATAATGGTGGGCAGATGTTTTGCAGAGCTTTAACTTAGCCAGCTAACAGATCTTCACTAATCTGAGAATACAGCAGGTTCACAAATCTTCTATGATTCCAGATGGGGGAGAAGTTTCAGAGCTGTTACCTCATTTACTAAAGAAAATGGATCAGCCCCTCTGTAGAACTTCAAACTTTCAGCTCTCATGACTCATTGATAGGAAACGATGGCACTTTTAATCTTTAGCCTAAAGTAGAGGAAAAAACCCATGCAATAAAAACTGAGAATGTAGTAATACTACAGCACACTACAAACTTCAAAATATTGTTAAGACAGATGTGTATTTAACCAACAGAAGGCCAGAGGGTGAGCTTAACTATGCCTTTTTTTTTTTCTGCTTAGCTTCCAAAGCCAGCTCCTCTTCTCTTTTCCTGTGTCAGCCTTAATGGTGCCCTTCTGTAATCACTGTTGACAATAGTCAGAAGAAAAAGCTCTTAATTTGTCAACACTTTTACACATTCTGATAATTTCTGTCATATGTCTTCATAATTCTGCCACTTGCTTTTCCTGTGGGATTGTCAGCTCCAACCATGGAGGCATGTGGACAGGTATTAGTTTCAATGTAAGGTATCTTGTTTATTTTCCTTAGGTAATGAACTGAATATGAAAAATCACAAAATAAGCCTGAAGTAGAAAACAGACATCTTCATGGATTTTACTGAATTATGTATAAAAAACTGTAATGAGTGGTTCCTTGGTGGAAGCTGTTAAGACATTTTTATAGCCTTTTTCTTAGTTTGCTATTCCCTGATCTGGTTAATACCACAAAATGTAACTCTCTTCGCCATCTCCTCTCCTTGTCACAGGTGCTGTTCAGTCAAATGGACAGATTCCCCAAAGTGTTCGTCGTTCCAGTGCAGAATTTCCAGAGACTGAGAAGAAAGTGGATACATCAGAGGTACAGGTCAGCAGTTACTAGTTAACTAGTAACTAGTCAAACGTCACTTGTGAACCAGTTCTTCAAGTTTGTTTTTCTTCACACACTGTCTTCCCCCCTCAAAGTGCCACTGTACTGTTGTGACAAGGATTTGGCTCCTGAGTCAAGTGGCTGGTTCCTGCTGCCCCTCCTCATGCTTTACGCACTGCAAACAGTGTGCCTGTTGCACAGAAGCAAGGAGCCACCAATGCAAGGTGAAGGCACAGCCACCTGCCGCTTCCATTCTTCAGAACAAATAGGCGTGAGTTCAAGTAGCAGAAATAGGAATGTGCCTACTGGGACAGCCTCAAAGAGTCTGTGCTGCCAGAACCTTGTGCCGTTTTCGGTCTCTGTCAGAAGACAGGTCTTGCCTTAGTAACACAAAGGATACAGTAGTGTTTTTGGCAGAGAACACTGTGCACAGCTGAAGATGACTGTGTAAGAAAGGGCAAAGTGTGAAAAAGTAAGGGAGAACATTCCATGTTTTCATTAGGCTCTAAATGCATCCCTTGGTTAAGCTTCAAATTTTGCCTACTTGCTCCATCTCTGGTTCTGAAAATATCCTAGGGTACAATATGAGGACTTCAAAAACATCCTACAGAAAAAAGCCTGCAGTTGTTTGCAGTTCATTATTCAGTCCCTCCATCATGCATAAAGTGCATGGGACAAATCAAATGAAATTCCTGGGATTTTTCTGTCACCTGCATTACGTGTGCTACACTTCTTGTTTCTGTCTTTGAGTTCCTCCTTTAAAAAGAACTGTTTCTCTGTTCTGAACCTCACTTCCTCTGGAATAGATCATGTTCTCAGAACTCAGCCAGTGGTTCCCTCCTCCTCTGTCTCGTTTACTTCCATCTCTGTAGGCAAAAACAGAGAGGAGGAGAAGGCAAGCGTGTTACACTCAGCTAATGCCAGAATTAGTACTGCTGACTGCAGGGTTGCAGAGCACTTTTCTCCAGCAGAAGCAAACATGTTGCCTTCTTCATCTCACAGCTCCTATGAGCCTGGGACCAAAGGATCAAGCTGAAGTCTTTCAAGGTGCCCTGTGCTACACTTAGAGCACTAAGCTAGCTGCATCTAAACTGATAAATTAGCATAACTAGAAATAAATGTGTAACAAAGCTTTGTTTTCAGGAGAGCAGACTTCTCCACAGGTTTACAAGAATAGATAGCATGTTTGTGTAGTAACTGTCAACAGCTACCAGTTGCTACCTAAAATAAAAATAAAAAAAAAAACAGAAGAGCAAGTTATATTCAGGTATCACCAAATGGGCTTTATTTATCTATCTCCAGAGTGTCAAAACATCATTTAAAAGAAAAGCCACCTAAAATTTTGTCAAAGTAAACATCTGCATAAGGAACTGCTATCCTACATTTTATTTTTCTTATCATGTATGCTTTGATTTGTTTTTCCTTCAAAAAAGTTGTCAGAGGGTTTGAACATCTCGTGACCTTGCAAACACAGCTAGGACTTAGTGGCCTCAAGGGCCCGTTTGTCACACCGCTAATTCTAAAGCAGAGGTGGCGTTTGCCGGTGTCTTGCCCAGCCAGCAGAAGGAAGACACCATTCCCCAGGCGTATCCATGGCCCTTGCCAGGCCATGGGTGGAAAATCTTTCCCCAGCTGTGTGCAGCACAGAGCGGTGGTGGGTGGCTGTCCCAGGTGCTCCTCACAGTGCTTTGCGGTGCTCTCCCTCCCACACAGAGGGGGCCCGCGCGCTACCCTGCGGGTGAGTGCATGTCACACCGTGCTGCAGAGCGCTGCGGACAGTGAATCCAGACACGTAAACTCTAAATTCCCAAATATCCCCACCTTCTTCCTAGTTCACTGTTGTTGTGTCTAATGAGTTTGGCAGGGATAGGTGACATCCTTATTTTAGCTTTACCCAGAGATCCAGCAGTTAGATGAGAGATGGAGATACGGGTATGGGGGTGAGAGCCAAAACTACATCTGCTTTTTATGTTCTCAAATCTTGCTCAGTATTTTTGGATGCAAAAACACAGCACAGATCTTTTTTTAAGTCTTCATGTTCTCAGGGAATGAACAGCAGGGTGAAACATCAGGAGAGTATCTTGATATGTCTTACTAACTGCAGTTCTTTGAAATTTTACAAGCACTCTGAGGGCAGCACTCGAAGAAGCACTATGAATTCTGTCAACAGGGAGTTGACACTGTCAAAGCTCTGTGGGCAGCTCCAGAAAGAAAACAAAATAGTATTTGTACACTTCAGGCCAAATGTACTCTACTTCATTTCACTGCCTGTCTACTCCTCTCTTCTCATATATTTTCACTGCTCTTAGGCAGTGGCATTAGTTTGCACATGCACTGACTGGGTCTTCTCCTTTTATTCCTTCCACTTATTAAAGGATAAGTCAAATAACATCAATGCACCTGGCCTGGCACAGTCAGTGATGAGGTCACAGAGATACCAGAGTAAGAGGAACTCACTGCAGCCTCCTCCTCCACCTGAAAGGCGGTCATCTGCTATTTCTGTTTCACCAATTCTACCCTCCAAAGTCAAACGAGACAGCGGCATTTTCCTAACAGATCCAGACAGCTTTCCAGCACCGCCACCTGCGCTGAAGATTGATTTTCCAACACCACCGTCTGATTTCTACGAACCTCCTCCTGATTTTGTGCCTCCACCACCACCAGTCTCCAGCAGCGGTAATGGAGACCTGCCATTACCCCCTCCACTTCTGCCTGTTGCCAGTAAGCCACCACCTCTGACAAAGAAACCTGTGCCACTTCCTTCAACAAGGCTAGAAAACACAGGACAAACTGGAGAGCCACCGTCAGCCGGGCCACCTCCCATTGGGGGTGGAGGCAGGCAAGCAGATTTCATGTCCGACCTGATGAAAGCTCTTGAGAAGAAACGGGGCAGCAGCTCCTGAACTCTGGGAGCAGGTGGGCTTCAAGCCATAGCTGGTTTTGTGAGGTATCATGGAAGGTCATGCTGGATCAGGCTCCTCCAGGAGGAATTCTCTTTCGGAGTTCCTCCTGGGGGTCTCAAGAAGTAAGGTGGGGTACCCTCTGTCCCCTACTTTGTCCCTATAACCTGCTCCTTCCCCCCCGCCATTAACTACCATTCCAGCAGCAGGCTGAGGTAAGAATTGGCTGTAGTCTTGCTTCAACCCATCAGGACAGCCAGGGATGGTGGAGCAGCGCTCTCAGAGCAGGTCAGCAGGTGAAGTGCATCTTCTGTGGCTGCCTCGCTAGTAGAATTGGAGCTGAAGGAAAAAATACAACTATGTTCTCATGTGAATTTTGAGAAGTGGGAAGAGCCCTTTTCAAAGAATTCCCCTTAAAGGTTCTTTATCAGAAATCCCCCAATTGTCTGGGTTTTTTTCAATAAAAGGACCTCAGTCTTTTTCAAAAATAGTTGTTCGTAAAAAGTAAAACCTCAGCTAGATTATTCTGAGATGCAAGGCATGACCAGGGCCATTTCCAGACAGTGTCACCCCAAATGTTATACACCTCTGCTTCCACATGCAACTCCAGCCATTCCTGTCAGCACTCCCCGTTGCTGCCTTTAAATCTCGTTTATTTGGTTAATCTTGGACAAAGAAAAATTTTTATTTCCAGATCCTGTACGCTTCCCTTGGTAGGCAGGGATTTTTTTTCCTGTTGGTTAACACTTGTCTTCAAATTGCACCTAGAAATAGTCTGTCTTCTGAAAGACTTTGTAATTGTCTTCTACTTGATACAAATGTCTCCTCCTACATTTTTTTCATTTGTTCTCCCATTTTAATTCTCCATTGTTCATTTAGGCAGCATTCATTATTAGTTCTCAATTAGTTCTCAAATAAAAATAGCTTCTATTTTATATCTGCACAAAGTGTCAGAGTTAATGAACAGGCATTTTACTGGCAATTGGTACCACTCCAATTATTTTAGTTTTTGCCTATACCTTCTAGTCTTTAGTTTTATTTTTTCCAGTTTTTGCCTCTTGTCATGCACACAATCTTCTAAGATATCATAAATAATATATTCCTGTATCTTGCAATACAAAAAGCATAGAAAAGCAAAGTGTGTGGTCTAAATAAACAACTACCTAAATGCAGCTGACAGAGCTGGGGGTGAGTGCTGCTGTTTGTCAAAATGGAGCCCTGGGTCAGCAGTGGTGGTGGGAGGCAAAGGAATTACAAGCTGGTGGCAGCGCCACAGCCTGGGAAAGTTTTGGGCCATCTCTACCCTTATTTTTGGCTTAAGGTTGGTTTGTCAATACCCACATAACAGCTTGGCAGAAATACGAAGGTTATAACTATGTCTTTATAATAAAGTGCCTTTCCTTTTGAAATGACTACCTTGTGGTTTTTTTAAAAGTTGAAAACAGTAATGACGTTGTCAACCACATGCCTTTCTTCCTGCCAATGAAATGATTCTGCTTTAAGCACTGGTAAAGCCCACAGCCACGTCATCCTGGTAGAAGTGGCTACTTGAGGCAGACCAATAAATGCATCTGTTTGTGGACAAAGGCAGTTGTGGTTAATATTCCTCCCCGGTTTTGAGCTTGGAAAAAAAACGTAAAAGCATTTTAATTGCAAAGTTTTACAAGATTGTACGTGTGAGAGATGCAGAGAGCGAGGTGTGTATCTGCAGAGAGCAGAGCGTTGGGGCATTGCCTGCGGGGCCACCATTTGAGCACAGACAAGGCGCGTCAAAAGTCTGTTGATGCTGTAGTTGAGATGAGGCACACCTCTTTCCCACTCTGCCAGGACATCCCACCACATGGTCCTGTGTTGACCCCACTCTCTGTGGTGGGGTCTTTGTTTTCAGTGAATTATTTTACCAATGGGGAAGAGCTAGGGGCTTTTTGGCTCTCCAGGGTCATGCAGGTGTATCAGGCTCCCAGGGCCTGGCCTTCACTCACAGACACCTTGCAGTCTCTGCACTGGCTGACATCAGTGAAACATTGTTGGCGGAGTCTGAAAGCGGGATGCTGAGGTGATCACTGGCTGGTACAGCCCCACTCCATCTGAGCTGTAGACTCTCATCTTCCACATTCCACCACTTCACAGCACAAAGAGACATCCTTTTGTCTGCATACGGACAGCAGTGCTGGCCACTTGCCTTTCTCAGAGGGTCCCTACTATGTCTGCACATTTGGGTGGCTGCATGAGCGGTGTCCTCCACAAGACAGCAAAGATCAGGACTTTGCTATAAAGCACAAACTACGAGCACTTGGCACCAAGGAGCCAGACCCCAACACACTAGAACAGTGCCGGGCAAAACAGGCTCGGAGGAGCGTGTAGTACCTTCACTCCTACACTTCACTTCACTGACAGTAGGAGTGAAGGGACAGGCTCTTGGAAGGAGCTGGCATGGAGGGTGGTGATGGACACCACCAAGGAGGAACTTGGGGAAGCATAGGAGGTGTTTCAGCACCAGGATGCTTCAGCCAGGGAAGTGCCAGATGAGTCACTAAAAAAAGTTTGTGAAATTCTGCAATTCATGTTTTCAGTTGAGACAAGTTGAAGCTATGGGATGTTTTTTCCTGCAGTAGTCATGCCCATCATGCCCATCCTGAGTTACTCGGGTATAGCCATGAGGCGGCCACGCTCTGTTTCCTCCTCCCTTTCTCTGGTTTGTCAGCAGTGTAACACGGGAAGAGTAAGTACCGCTTACAACAGGGATACGGGGAAGGGAGGAATATTTATAACTGCTGTTATCCATGTTACCCGGCAGCCCATGGTTGAGGATCTAGCATTTCTAGCAAGATGCTACAGCTTGTACACCTGTGTCTCTACTGCTAAATAAAAGAGGACAAGGGTGCAAGCTTGAGCTGCTGGCCTACTGCTCACCCAGACTGCCAGACTGGTCCTAAGCGCAGTCCCAGGTGTGATTCAAGGAACTACCCAGGCCAGGCATCATTCCCAGAAGACAAGGTGGACAAGTCTAAAGCAGGTTTTGCTCCCCATACAGAGATCCCCTGTGGTGCAGATGTGGCCAGTCAGGGTACTGGTTCATGGGCCAAGGGACCAGTTCTGGCCCTCTCACCACTCTAGGCACAGCCAGTGCAATGCTTACTGCTTACAAGAGCTTACCACCCTTGCTCACTGAACTGAGCAAAAAACTCACGCAGAGAAATAGGTTCACCAGTAACACAAATTTTATGTACAAGTTTTGAATGGACATGCTAGAATATTCAAAAGGTATCTTGTCATCTCCAACAGCCAAAGAGAAATGGTCCCAAGACCAGTGCAAGGCTCGTAAGCTTAGTACAAGCTTTAGTTCCAAGTGCAGGAGAAAAAATACTAACTAGCTAAAAGTAGGAGTGTTGAAAAAAAAAGGATTAATGTTTCCCAGTTGCTTTCCATATGTACCTGAGGTAAGCATTATGAGAATCATTGAAAGCTAAAGCACTGGGTGTCATCTTCTGACAGGGTATTAGGCGTGCATAGCTTCCACATACTTAGGTGGCAACAGCTGTCTGCTATCCAATTATTTTCAAGTCAAATTAATTTTCTTTTATGAAATACATACCCAGTATCAAAATAAAGCAGAACATGTCCTTAGAAAAATGTTGTGCAATAAGCTGGTTTCTCTGAATTCACAAAGCACTGAGACTTCTACGCAGCTTTCCTAGCATTCACTCTTCTCACCAGAACGTTCAGCCTCCTGCCCCATTTCCTCCCTTCTCTTTTGTTACAGCACAATAAACTCAATTTTATACATTTTACATCTGCAGTCAATCATAACTCATGCACTTAAGCTTACACAAAAGAAAAAGTTGAGCTTTCTTCAAAACAAAAAGAATCAAAGCCTACAGAAAGCTCCAGAAATCAATTAAAATGCTGTGATGATTGGACTTCTATCAACTATTTTGTGTATGTACATGGTTGCATTGAATTTCTGAACTCTCCATTCAAAGAAAGGAGCTACCATCTTAATGATACACAATTATCTGGCTTTATTTGGGACAAAAAAAGAGGCTGCAAAATACAAAAAGATCTTCCTTTCCAAGACTGTAAATCAAAGCCTTTGTAAAAAAATGGAAATTAATCCTTCCACCTCTAACCTATTGCCATATGAAATTGTCTTATTCCTGTGGATCACAGCAGTATGTACGTTACTAGAGATTACAGTATTTTAGTCTGAAATGATCGGAAATTGCAGCCTGTTGTTTTTAACCTTTCTTCATACCTCAAAAGGAAGCCATCTCGGCAGCTGTCATCTTTGGGCTCCCACCACTGATCTGGAAGCAGGTCTTACTTCAAGGGATCGCTTTCCCAGCGGACCTTAGGGTTAGAAAGGTTACAGTCATGTGGAAAAGTCCATCTGGGGGATCAACACCGTGGCCCCTCATCACTGTCCTCTGATACAGACAGAGCATGAGGGTACAAACACGCCCCTTTGATTCCCAGCCTAATTCCCCATCTGTTCTTCCATCACTGCTGTGTTTATGCAACATGAAGAGGCAGGTCCAGAACCACAGGTGGAAGCCAAGGATTTTAGGGACTATATCATGAGACATGGTATTAATTACGTTGTCAGAATAAACCATAATGATTAAAATCTAGAAGTGGAAAGGGAGGTGGTACAAAATGCTGAGCATGTGGGCTCATTTCTCTACTTTTACAAAACATGGTTAAAGAGCAGTGTGAGAGAACTGTATTCTTCATGTGCTTTTCACACTTTTTAAGGCACTTTTGAGAGTGGAAAAGTAGAAACATATAGGTCATGTGGCAAAACTACAGGACAGAATTGTCATTTATGAATCGTCATTGCCAGTCTCACAGTAACTGTTTGAAGGAGACACGCAGAACAGAAGAAGTTTGGTATCTAAGACTTAAGAATTCTCATGGTCGCAGAATACTCTAAGGTAGTGTGATCACCATTAAGTCAGGACTGACAACTGTGAAATCGGAATAGTCAAGATGTAAACTTGGAGATGTAAACTGCATGGTAAAACTAGGCAGGAGAATGAAGATTTGCTTTCGTATAAATCAAGGAAAGAGGACATGGCTGAGTCCAGGAATGAACTCCTGGAGAAATAGCTGACCTGATGCTCTCTGCAGCCAGAGGAATACGCAAAACCAATCTTCAGGGCTTGCTTAACCCTTTCAGATGTTTTCAAGGAGCCAAGAGAAGCCTCAAAATGCCTGTCACTGCCTGTAAAATAGCTGCCAGCTGGGATGTGGGTTTCCACACTGTGATGCTGGAGGCTTTCTTCACCTGTAACGGGTGACGGGGGAAGTAGAGGCCCACTTGCTACTAACAGGATTTAACATTTATAAAGCAGTTTTCAGAAGAAAGCAGCATATAAATGCTTTGCATTTATGAATTATTCCATGAGGTAAAAATATACAAGCAGCCATGTTTGGCTCCCACACAATAGAAAATTATCAGGTGTTCGGTTCAACATAAATTGAGTTCCTCGCTTTCACCTAATGGAAAACCAAGGCCCAAGTTGCAGTGCTGCTGTATTTACCCTGTAGGCACAAATACCTCCATCTTCAAATCATTGCTTATTTGCAGCATAACTTATTCCACTGCAGGTGGTAATGCTGACGTTCACACATTTCATCACAACACGCTATTTTGCTTGTAATTCTCCACAGACATCAACGCCCGTGTTTCAATAGGTCGGGAACGTATCCCACTGCTAGAGGGCTTCTACGGACCCCACAGCAGCCCCCTCCCTTTATCTGGAGGTGTTGCCGGCTCAAACACTAACCCCGAAGGTTGCAGAAGAGCACTTGCATCCTGCACGAGGAACGTTCACCCAGGCTGAACTTGTCTAAATTGCTTAAACTTCAGATTGGCCTTTCAGAAAACTGTATTTAAATATCTATATTGTGCCTCACATTATAATACTGCTATTTACATTTCAACAACTGTATTTCTATTTGAACAGCTGTATATCTGGGGAGGAACCATCCTGAATAATTGTGTTGATTATCATTAAGAAGTGAAGGCATTAAAATATTTTTTAGTCACTGAAAGATTTCTAATAATGTAAATTTTTACCGCACTAATTGTATTTCTAGAAATAGATTTGTGAAATGCTAATTATGCCACTTCATTGCCTCTATTTCAGAATCAAGTGGCACTCAAGAAATTTGGAAATTCTAAACCAAACCACTTTGGATTTGGTAAGAGGCAAGGTAATGTCAAGAAGTAACAAATCTCCCAAATAGGTGATTTTTGCTGTAAACTTTCTAGCACAACATTGCACCTGACTGCTTACATATTAATTTTGGCTTAATTATACACTAAACTTTGTGACGTGGAACTGGAGTGTCAAACAAGGATAAATAACAGGACCTGGGACTCAAAGACTAGTCTCTCTCTGTTATTCAAAGGATTTCTAACAGCTTCAGCTGAATTTTAAATACTTTTCCTGCAAGATTTTTGTTAGTCCCTTACAGCATCAGGTGGCTGGATACAAAAAGGTATAGTGACCTGGTGTGTTGGGTTTGCATGGCAAGGTTTTGGTAGTGGGGGGGGCTACAGAGGTGGCTTCTGTGAGAAGCTGCTAGAAGCTTCCCCCCCCCTTGGCCACTGGCCAAGGTCAAGCCAATCAGCACCTCTGTGATAACATATTTAAGAAGAGGAAAAAAAATAGTGAGAGCTTTTGCAGCCAGAGAGAGAAGTGAGAAGATGTAAGAAACTCTGCAGACACCAAGGTCAGTGCAGAAGGAGGGGCAGGAGGTGCTCCAGGCACCGGAGCAGAGATCCCNAAGGACTGCAGCCCGTGGGAAGGACTCACGTTGGAGAAGTTTGGGAAGGACTGTCTCCCATGAGAGGGACTCCATGCTGGAACAAGGGAACGATGAGAGGAGTCCTCCCCCTGAGGGTGAAGAAGCAGCAGAAACAATGTGGGATCAAGTAACCATAACCCCCATTCCCCGTCCCCCTGTGCCACTGGCAGAGAGGTTTGAAGACGGGATTGAAGTTGAGCCCAGGAAGATGGGAGGGGTGGGGGGAGGTGTTTTAAGATTTGATTTTATTTCTCATTCCTCTGTTCTGTTCAGTAATAAATTAGATGAATTCCCTTTCTAAGTTCAGTCTGTTTTGCCCATGACCATAATGAGTGATCTCTCCCTGACCTTATCTCGACCCACAAAGCTTTTCGTTATACTTTTTCTCCCCTGTCTAGTGAACGAGGGGAGTGATAGAGCGGCTCTGGTGGGCATCCGGCCCCCAGCCAGGGTCAACCCACCACACCTGGCTACATATGTAGTGAGATATTTCCAAGCAAGTCCTTTGTCATGTCCAATCAGTGAATATTTCCTGAGGCATTATATCCGTGCACCAATAATCTTGCTACTGCTATCAAAACACTTTCAAAGAGCAATGGGCCAGGCTCGATAGGCACCTGACTCCGGCAATGACACCAAAATTTATTTTTGGGCAAGTCACTCCCAAGACAGATTTCTTTGCTCACTATTTAATTGAATCTCCTTTAAATCTTCATTGGCAATTTAATGGGACAAAGCAAGGTCAAGAAGAAAAAAGGTGGCAAGGTCTAAGTGTAAGATGATCCTCTGCTCCAACTCTGCAAAGGACTTGAGAACATTTATGTCTTCAAAATACAATTATATTTCAACAGTGTGTAACAGCAAGGAGAACATTCATCAAAATACTGTATGATTAAAACTAGCTTAGATGGATTTTAAATTGACCAGCCATTAAAAGTTATTGAGACCCACCTGATCAGTCATGAATTCTGAGAGGTTAAGTGTGACAGTTTGGCAGAACTTAAATATTGTGACTCTGATGCACAGCTGAATATGAAGAGCAGAGTTATAAATGCTGATTTAATTTACTGATGCAACCATACATAGTGGTCCATTTCTTTAATTTTTATATAAAGTTGGTCAAGAACTTGTCTTGCCTAGCAGAGTAGCAGACTCCAGTCCACAAACCACAAGGGAGAGGAGCTCCTGTGGCTTGATCCATGAATCCCATTTGAAGGCCTGAGCTTCGGCCTTGATCATTGTTCTTGCTCATTCAAATTTCTCTCAGGATGAACAGCTTATTTTAAGATCCTTGGCCCAAGCTGGGGGACGCAAGGAGTAGCCTGCTTTCTCTGCAGCCTGCTGTCTCTGGAAGGGATGTTGTAAAATCTGCTGCAGGAGATGAACCTGGAAGCAATTCAAATGGGTAAGTTTTTATACAAAAACTTTTCTTGCCAACAACAAAAAGTCTCTGCCACTTCATATTATGCACCCTCCTGGCTCCAGAAACTATTCCATGAGTTGCTTACTCATAGGCTCATAGTACTACTATTAATATAGTCACTACTATTTATGTTGTAATTAATACTATCAATATTTTTCGTAATATTTTTAATAGTAATTGGTATTAGTACAATGTTGGTCAGAGTGTAATATAGGTGCAAAGTGTAAACGCAACAAATCTTTCATTAACAATTATGTCAATTATTAATAAATATGTCAAGAAAGAAAGAAATAATTTTACCTCCGAGAAATCATTCAAATTAGCTTTTTGCACTGCTGATTCTGCCATCCAATTCCTAAGTATGTATCTAGGATTAACAGCTGAAACCAAAAGTAAATTGTGTTAAATTTAGTTAGACATATTCAACAGAAGCAAAACACAGCCATTGAAACGTTTCACTGAAACCTTCAAGAAGGTTTAATTTGCAGATAAAGAAAAAACCATGAAAAGGAATTAATCTATTTTTATGAGCTGCTATTTTTTTTTTTTAACCTTGCACAATCATTAATGCCAAAGTGCCAAACAAAAGTTAGAATAGTGGAACCCCACATTGATACAGCTGTTATAAAGATCAGCAGACTTTTGAAATGTGATTAGTTAACCATGGCCTAGGTTCTTGCTACACTGTTGGAAAGCCTATTTCAATGTTGTCAATACATTCCTGGAGATCATAAAATGAGTATTACATTATTTAATGTACAAAGGAATTCTTGAGATACTCATTAAAGTATATGTACTTAGATATTCCTTCTTCTACATCATATATCAAAAGCTTAGCCATAAAAGCTTTTAATGTTGGATTTCAGCTGTATTTTTTAGAAACTACTTTTTCAACTTTGTCATATCCTTTGAGTTTCCTGGGAGCAGGGAGGTGCCCAGTTTTTTTCCACAAGTGCCTGCTGTATCTTCTGGGAAGCACCCATGGCAGCTGCAATGCTGCTCTGACGTGTTCCCGGCTGATTCTGCCTAATTAGTTGCAGGGAGATTGTAGGAACTTTGAAAGAGAAACTGCTGAATTAGTAACCCAGGCTGTATCTTTACAGGACAGCAACTCATAAAAGGAATTCTGTCAAACTGTGTGTGGAGGATGATTTTCATAAGCACACATGTGTTTTATTATCAATTTTTTAGCAGATAATGTCAACACAGTTCTTATTTTTGATCTGCAATTAAAGCCTAGGATTCTGCTTCAGAAAGCTTTCCCTTGAATTAATGATCAAAACAATGTTACAGATTAATTGTAACAAACATTTCAAGCTTGCATTGTAAGCCTTAATTTGTCATTGGTCTGCATGTTTCTGAAATTCAGTAGCTGATTATTACCTGAAGAGATTAATCAGTGATAGCAGAGGCATTATCACCCATGGACTTCAAACCAAAAGCCTGTGATTTATGGGCATATGCAAACTTCATCTGTTCCTTCTCTTTCCACTGATGTCCCAGGAGGTTTTATATGAATAAATGATAGTTCAAGCCTCATATTTTATATATTTCTTTCAAAAAAAATCCATGTAGCTTTACAAAATATTCTTATAAATACCCTTACGGCATATTTGAAAGAGGCCATTAGAGAAAACAGGGTATTCATCAAACTCACCATCCCAAATTTCCCTCTACTCGTTTCCTCTAATCAATTTGTTATAATCTTATCTTATTTACAAATAATAAATTATATTAGGAGGGGGACAATCAAAAACAGTATTTTGGATAAAAAAGATTAATCTTAATATTGTTCCATTTCCCAGTTCACTCTGTTCTTGCATCTCCTTGTACCGCTTCTTCAGCTTGCAACCGTAACTTCTTTATCCTAGCTGACTACCAAGACAATTGATGTCTTTTGAAAAGCTATGACTGGCTCCTGCCAAGGTTTTGTGGTCAGATCATCGCAGGACTTTATTCATATTTAATAGCTCCCCATACAGAATTAGTGCCTAGCGCAGTGAACAGACTTCTCTATAATAAGCACTGCTTCTAAAAAGCACCATTTAACCAGCTAACAAACTAGAATTTACTGAAGCTATGCAATCAGTGAAACAACACATGCTTGATTATTTTATGTATCACAATACAATAAAAGTCTTTATGTTTGGAACTGAATGACAGCCATTTTAAGCCACAGTAGTTGACATACAGCAGCATTACACGAAGGGTCTTTATGTCATTTAGAAAAGTGAAGGACACCAAAAAAAAAAAATCACTCTCTGCTCTAGGTGCTGAACTCTGACTGCTCCTGTTCCTGCCAGAAGAGAGAAGGTGAGGCTCTCTTACAAAATCAGAACACTGGCTGAAACCAGAAGCATCTCTGGTGGCACTGCCGCTCCCTCTTTTATAAAAGCTGCCCAGGTAATAGAACAACATTCCGGCACAATGTCCAGGTGCTGACTTCCAGGAGAACAAAGACTGAGATGCAATTCACCCAGACACAGACCTTCTTTTTCACATTACCGCTGTGCTGTATGTGCTCACATGTATTAAACAAAAGCCAATAAATATGACTAGCTATTTGGAACACTGATAACCTCTACATAGTCACAACAACACACTGCCCTAACTGCTACAGAAATAGTATTTTCCCACTCAGCAAAATAATTTGCTCTGGCCAAGCATTTGATTTAATCCAGTAAATGGGTTTTCAATAGTAAAGTGTGATAACAATATAAAAAAGAATATTTAAAAGGTGGAGAAGTGAACATATGACAAAAATTGGTAATTCACATTAAAACCATGAGTCATATTAGCAGGAGAATATTTGTCCCAGAAATATATTCTTAACAATTGCAAATTGACAAGTTTCACAGTGGTGTTAAAAATATCTGTAATTAACACAAGTGACAAGATAATTATGGAAGAGTAAGACAAGCCAGATAAGAAAAGGACAAAGCATAAGAAATTTTGTGCCCTTATGAGCATTTTATGATCTGGTCTACAATTAATTTTTTTACACATTTCTTTTGTGAAGAAATACAATTATAGACTTGTATTGGGATTTGGATTGTCAAAACTTTTTTGATCAACGTTTAGGCAGTAAAAGATAAAGTGCCACTACGAACTAGAAACTAAACGAAGAGAGAAAAAATAAAGATAATAAGTGATCAACTTCAAATGCTTCAAGGTAATACACTTTGAGAAGTGAGATATTTTACTACACTTACTAATCATGAGGGAAAGGTGACGAATAATGAGGTGTTAATGGCAATATATTCAAGGTCAGTCAATAACTAAAGATGAAATTTAGTGGGACGTACCAACCCATATAAAAATCTAGATAGAGAGGCACAACAGTTTTGTCTTTAACATGAAATACTGGGTAAAAATGTACAGTTTTGTCTTTAACATGAAATACTGGGTAAAAATGTACAGTTGGCTGAGTTGAGCCAGATTTCTGCTGTAAGTTGTACTGACAAGGGACAGCTGTTACAAGCAAAGACTTAAACAAACAAAAAAATTAAAGATACCACAAGGGGCATCTAAGAGATCTATTTAAATGTATGACACAAGTCAGAGCAGCCTTTGTGGATACTGATAGGAAAAGTCTTCTTCATGAGGTCTTCATCACTTGGGATTTCAATCACCCAAAATATGAACAGACATGTGCTCTGTCATTCCAGACCAGCAGAATCTAGAGAAAAGCAGCTGGGACCAGTAGTTGCGAGGCATTTCACAGATCTCATGCTCTCAGGCCTCAGTCAACTGATATGACCACGACTGTATTCACAACAGAAGGGGATTGGGCCAGACCAATTTCTTCATAAACGCAGACAATTAAAGATTTTTATTTTTTTTTTAAAGGAGGCTAAAGGGGGATTCCTAAGGGGGAAGCAAGCCTCACTGTAGCCAAGGGACTTCTTGATCATTTAACTTATGCAAGAAGTATATATATCTTCACAGGTCTAGCCATACACTCATGGCTAGATTCTAATCACAAGAGTGGGTGAAACCAGAGATAGCCACAGTGAATGTATAGTATTACAAGATTCGCAGCAGTGTAATGAGAATTTCTCCTCTTCAGAAAAACAGTACATTTTAGTTCTCCTCAAAAGGAAAAATAGCCTATGTAAATAGATATTTGCCATCTCAAAACATATGATTCCGTTGGATTGTTTTACTCACTTGTCATTCTTGTTCTTCTACGGGTGTCTGAATCACCCTTGTTACTGTACATGAAAAACAAAACAAATGAAGAAAAAAGAAAATGCTTTAGCTAATGAGGGTTATTCTTTTTTATTTTTAGAAATATCTTACTTGACTTTCATTAAAATCATTAAGTGTTCTGCCTTTGTGTTCAGTGGAAACAGGTGTGAATCTCTAAGAACAATCAGACTTAGGAAAAACTGCACACTTTCTTGTAGGTTTTGTATCTTGTATTGACTTTTTCCTCGAAGAATTGTATTTACTGACTAAAATTTCCAAGTACCTGATATGTACTACTTTTAACTACTATCAGCCATGCATACCATTTATCACTAAGAAAACCACGTTACATTCTTTATTGATTTAAGACAAAAGAATTGGGAGGAAGTTCTAACACGCATGTCTGTATCTATGCGACACCAGCGGTTTCCAAGCAGTCTGTGTATTCACAACTGTTCGACTTCCACCACCAGTCATCCTAAAGCAGTATTGTTACACAGTAAAAATATATATGCATTACCAGTAATGAAACACTCTTCATTCCTATGTATTTGCAAAGCCTGTTTGTGATTCTTGGACTGAATCTGTAGGACTGGTATTTTAACAAAAAATGTCATTTTTACGTACCTGTGTGTCAAAACAGCACAATAGTAATTATTATGGAATCTAGCATAGTCTAGAACCATAAAGACAAAAAAGGCATATGAAGCCATGTTTGGGCCAGTTTACCGTATCTGCTAAAGATTATGGAAAATCATTGCAGATTAAAGTTGCCTGCTTCCAGCAAATACACATCTGGTCTTATTTTTACACTTGAAACTACATCAGACTTACTGATTTAATCTCAAGAGGTACATAGCAATCCATTTTGAAAATAACTTGTGTTTACCCAGATCCTGAAGAGCCCAGAACTCCTAAAGAGAAAGTTCATGGTGGGTAATCAGAATTTTGTTCCGGTTAAGCAAAAACCAAAGCAAGTAAATGAATATTAAAAGGAAAACATATGATGACGCTTCAAGGAATTTTCTCCCCCAAAATTCTACTAATATATTTTCCTCTGTATTTAAATTCTTTCTTTTTGCTAGCACGACACTTCCATATTAATCTATCTCTGTTATAGCAAATTCTACCTAAACACCTCCAGCATTTCACCCCTATTTCTCCTTGGCTTATTGTCTGAGCTATGTCATTTTTTAGACTACATAACTAGAGGTCTTACTCTCTTCTAACTTTTGTACATGGATCAGATCTATTTGTAGAGACTTTTTTATTTTCCAAAATTGTGGAATAAGGAAAATATATTGATAAAGAAAGATAAGGTGTGTAGAAAAATGGAAACTTAAAGCTACAGGGATGGAAAAGACTGAGGAGAAGAATAGAGACAGTAGGAGAGGAAGAAGAGAGAGGAGACAGAACTTGGAAAGGGCAAACAGAGAGAAACCAGATCTTGGGGTTACTGCCTCCAGTGTTGGACAGCCACCACAAACTAGGCTTCCCTGGCTGACTACACTGAGCTAACAGCTGCTTCATATTGCTTGGTTGAGAAAAAGTAGCCAAAGCTCACAGACAAAAAATGAACTTCAGACAAAGAACAGTTTAGAAAGAAATGGACACAGATAAAAGGAGGTAAACAGCAGATATACAAGAAAAAAAATGGGCAAAAGTTAAGTAAGGGAAATTAAAAGCAAGAACAAAACAAATTTTTGATCACATCTGTGTTTTTTTAAAGGAATGGGAGTCAAAAAATATAATGAAAGCCGCATTTAGGTATAAAAATGAGTTAAAATTACAGAAGTGACTAAGAGCTGGCGGTCAGGCAGGTGGATAACTGGCAAGTGTGGGAGTCAAGCATTGTTCAAAGATGTGCTGGGTTAGGCTGCTTTAGGAGGAATTTTGAATGTTTCCAGTTAATACTAAAGGTAAAGACTCCTGCAGTGTTTCCAAAGGATTCTGGCATTTTTAGGTCAATTTTGGTGTGCAGCTGGAAAAAAAACATAAGAGAGGGGGAAAAGTTCTTCCTAACAGACGCATCTTAAATGTGAAGAAAATCACATCCCCACCTGTGCATGAATATTTATGACTACTCATATCGGACCTGTACCAGAGGCTGAAAATCTGACTTCAGCACTCTTCATTAATGTATCTTTCATTAGCACTCTTTGTTAACGTATCCTTCATTACCAGACACAGGCTTAACATGGGGGTGGTATATAAATCTCCCAGTCCCTTAATAATGCTCCAATGACACAATTCCCAGACAAATCATGGCTTGAGACATCCTCTATTATACCAGGGTTATGTCCAATTTGATTACTTATTTTGTATTAAGTATTCCTAAAATTGGGTGCTTGTATTAATACCTCAGGAATATGGAGCTCCTTTAACTGGTCTGCAGTAATTTCACTGAGCTCTCGAAATGTCATTGTAAAATCAGCCTTTGTATCTTCCATAAGCTAATGAAAAGAAGATACTTCTATCAGTGTTTTTTAAAGTATGGGGTATCAGTTCAGATGTTTGTCAACAAAATTAGCAAAGCAAACTCACTTTTAGGAGGAAAGCAATCAAATAGTTATCATCCTCATTCTCCCCAAGAAGACCCAATTTTGTTTTGAATAGTTCTGTGAAACTGAAAATAGTAACAAAGTAAGGAAATTGTTACATAATATAATTTATAGTATGGTGATTAGAAGGTTTGAGTTCTGAAACTGCATACCGCATGTAATAGCGCTTACCATATCCCTCCAAAATCTGGGAAGCTCTGCAAAAACAAAAGAAACGTCAAATTCTGTGCAACTGAAATACTACCATGGGTACAATCCCACTGTACACTAAACAATGAAAACTTCTGTCTGATATCTCACAAACACTGATATTCTGAAACAAGTGAGATCTGTAGTGGGAATAAGACTGAGCAGAAACTTTTTAACAGGCTTCAAATACATAAATAGCTGCTGCAAAGAACAAAAATACAATGTTCTTTGTTTTCATACCGAGTAAAATGTCAGTTTAAACTGCACAAAAGAAAATTCATATTAGGAATCTTTACAACAGGGTATTAGAATACTGCCTCATTACTTCAGGAGGGTGTATGGTCTTCATAAGTAAGCATCTTAAAGAACAAGCTAGACAAACTTAGAATAGAAAACTACAAGCAAAGGTCCTACCTTAGTGAAAGGAGAATGGACCACACAACATCTAGGGCCGCCTTCCAGTCATATTTTGCGATTATTTATGACCAATGGAAACCTTTCTTCCTTCCCTCCAACCTTATTATGGCCAATAATCAATTCAGAATAAATTTCCACTTAGAAAAAAAGATTTTAAAAGCTAATTCCTTTTTTCCCCGTGCATGTGGTGATTAGAGGGTCTCCCATCCCGTTCTTTTAAGCATTAATATATTTTAAGGATTACTTACAGCTGCTTTTGCCTGGGATCCAATAAAGGTTTTAGAGCTTGTAACAGCTTGCTCAGATTAAACAGCCCAATGTTTGCCTGGTTTCCTATTTTATACCTCCCTTCATCATCAGATGTGTTTGGAACAAAATCTGTTTCAAACAAAACATTACTTTTCTATAACAGAGTAATCACAATAAACAATCGATGTTAAAATACTGAAGTGCATTAACTTTTATACTTACACAGCAAACTAATAAAAGCCCTAAAATTACTAAATATTTAAAATCAGATCACAAGAATACTAATTTACAGTGAATTAACTCAAGATCTATTATTTGCAAATCTAAGGAATATATCCTTCACAGACAAGTTCCCATGTGTCACAAGTGACATTTTTCCTATCTGAAGACACAAAATAAATTCAGATGTTTAAACAGAAAAAGACCATTTTTACACTAAAATCAATGTCTGATTCAACGGTTTTTACCACATATAATGCTACTATTTAGCACACAGACTAAGCAAACAACCAGATTCAGGATTTGTAAGTATTTTTGGAAAAGTAACATGTATAAACATGTATTTAAATAAATAAGAAACGTAAGCAAGATTTGTTTCAGTTGTATTTAATGGATGAAGTTTAACCGGAAACATTCTCATGAAAATGGGTTTAATAGTAATAGTTCATTAACAAGACTTTTAGCACTTGAAATGCAACCTGCATAGTGTATCATAAAACTGGCCTTTGATATATTTTTCCCCTAAAACTTTTCACACAATGCACATGCTTGGGATTTTTCTGCTAATAATGCTGGGAGGTTTCATGCACTTAGAAACTACATAAATTAATACAAAGAACTTATTTTATATAAAAAAATATATTTAAAAACAGGTGCTACACTCACTTGGGTCATAGGAGTCCATAAATCCAAATGGACCATAATCTATTGTTATGGATAATAAACTGAAGTTATCTGTATTGCACACACCTATAATTAAACAACAAGGAGAAACAAAAGTTAAAATTCCACCTGTAGTCTCCTGATATGTTGCCATGAAATACATCCACTGAATCTAGAGAACTTTGGACCAGTTCCCTTTCAGAAATCAGACTCTGGGAAATAAACTTTCTCGTCCTCTGGCCTGACGTGCATTTTAAGCACGAAAATGAGAAACTGTTCACTACATTATCTTGCATCTGGTTTCTATACCTAGGTGGCACTGTTTCCTTTTCCTTTCAGTTCTACACAGTATTGGAACAGCATCTTGCAAACAGCATTAGATGCTTCCTTGCAAGTTGAATGAGTGCTGTATTAGCAAGACAGTGCTATTTTATTTTTCATAACATAAATCTGAAACAAAGGTGGACAGTACTGTATCTTAAACACTATAAAAGGCCAGGTTTTTATGTGGATGCATCAAATTCAGAGCAATTAGACTTATATATGACATCAATATATGGTCTTTGCACATCAGACTATTACAACAATTCTGAGAATACTTGCTCCCATATTCTTGCTTCTGTGAGATTCAGTCACGATTTGAAAGATCAGAAATTCTGATCAGAAGCTCCTAATTCTGTTATGAAAAAACTTGTATATTAATGCTTAACAGATACTGCTGTAGGCAAAGACATCAGAAGAACTGAAGAACAAAGTGAGAAATAAAAGCCACCTTTAAGTATATCACTATAAAGAGTCATTCCTTAAAGTCAATGCCATCTATTGGAGCTTACCATGTGCAAACCCCACAGACATCCACAATGCAATCAGATTTGCAGTCTCAGATACGACTATAGAGAAAAAATCCTAAAATCAAATAAATCTTTTACTTCAAGTCCTCTGAATCAAAAATATGGAATACAATAAATGACATCAACATTTGATTCACTTTAGAAATATGACATACATTCTATTTTTAAATGTATACCTCTGTTTGTCAGAACTTTTCATTCACATTCTAAATATGACTACACAATAACTTTATCCAGCAAAGACTATAATTAAATAAGAACATACAGATGCCCTAAAAGAAATTAGGTTTTATATAAAAAAAAGAAACAAAGACACTATATATACTAGTACATATACTAGTACTATATATACTACATTTATACTAAAAAAAGTGTAATTCATCATTTCATGACCACTGCTCACTTAAAATCTGAGCAGTATGAGAACAAAAAATAACAGAAAATGGAAGCTTCCCAATAAACATTTCCATAATGAAAAGTGGTGAAGAATGTTCATATTTGATAAAAAAAAAAAACAACTTCAAGAAGTAGGTTTTTACTGAAGAGAGTTAACAAACTTTAGCTAATACAGCCTGAAAGCTTGCTTCAAATTGTAAAACCTTTTAAAACTTGAAAGTTTGAAAAGCTTTGTACAATTTTTGTTCACATGCTTGTGGAAAATAAAAATAACTTTTAAAAAAGACTTACCAGATATCTATTTGAATCATTCAGTGCTACTGATGGAAAATGTTCCTGGATGATAAAGTCAAGCAATCTTCTGCAATAGGAGAGGCAGAATTCCTTAAACAAAACTGGTGGTTTTAGAACTGATTATTCAAAATTCCTGTTTTCAAACACATAAATGCTGATCTATAGCTTGCTGCAAACACTGAGTAGAAAACACAATCTATTTATTCCAATGAGTCTTGGATTAAGACCTTCCAAATGCTTAGAGATAAAACCTAAGGTTCCAGTTATAAATATGACTGGAGACTGACATGTAGAGTTAAAATTATTCCCACATGTAAAACTTCCAGAGCACACCAGGATCCAGTTTTGCATGCAGTAGTATCAATTTTTTAGGGGAAAAAAAAAAGCTTGTGCATTAAAAAAAAAAGTATATGATTACAAGGCATAATTCTACATCAGAATTCTCAGAAAGAAAATGTTATGGCTGAAATCTTATGAAGTAGGGTTACTTGCCATAGTAACTGGCCATTCCCAAAACAGTTCTGCATAGTCCTACAAGACAGGCTCAGGAAATTGGGGTACACGCATTAAAAATTGCAATGCCTGTCAGATGCTTATCTTTGTAGATCTAAAGCTTTAAAGTCGAGTGGCTGCCATGTAGTACATTTAGGAGGTCCCTGTAGGACCCTCTTGTGGTCAGAGCCAGCCAGGGCCACTGGCACAGGAAGCTGTAAGCACTATCTACACTTGGAGTAGGCAGCCTGGGCAAGGGTTGGACATGGGCAAGGGTTGTGTGGCTGTGCACACAAATATCTAGATTTTACCTTCTAATCAGGTTGTGGGAGCAAATCACTGAACTCTCCTCAAACTATGATGATTTTAACAGAGTACCTAGCATCCTGACCCTTGGACAGGGGTCTAACCTATTGCCTCTGAATTTGAACTGTTTGCTCCAGGAGATGCTGTTTCAGGAGGACCTTCTCTGAGGGGGAAGCACAGACGGTCACACTAGCCTTGGCCTGCTCTTGGCCACTCTTTCTGAGGCCCCCTCCAAAACAGGCAGGAAGTAGTCATCTATTTTGCATGAGTACAAGTGATCTTTACCTGCTTTTTAAATCCAATGGGTCACAAATACTTTCA
This sequence comes from Aramus guarauna, assembly GCA_013400195.1. Taxonomy (NCBI): domain Eukaryota; kingdom Metazoa; phylum Chordata; class Aves; order Gruiformes; family Aramidae; genus Aramus; species Aramus guarauna. The sequence continues at coordinate 223,002 of VXBL01005408.1, read as the reverse complement.
CACACACACACACCCCCCCAAAAAAAACCCCACACAACCAAAACAAAATCAGTTCCTTAATTCAGTTTTACAACTAAAATCTGCTGTGAGATTTCAAAAAAAAAAAAAGGAAAGAAGGACAGTTTAGAGTGATGAGGGAAGTTAAATTGAATTATCAATTCCGACAATGTACAACTGCTGCTATGAGCTCTTGACCATTTTTAAGCACCCCAGCACAATTTCTACTGCTCCTAAGGAGAAATGACCAACTTTAAAATATTTACAGTAGACCTAAAAAATTGTCATGCTAATTGCTTGACACCCACACCAAAAAAAAACCTTAAAACTTTCTAAATTATGCAATCATCCTTTCTAAATAATTTGTCTAAATTCCAACTGCATTCTGATATACATTTGATTGTTAAGAAAACTAATACAGTTACTATGAAGATTAAATTCAAACCTTTGTAAGTCCAGTTCCCCAGAATGAGCTAAGATTTCTAAGGATCCTATACGAAACCACGATTTGGCAAGACGTAGCACTATTGCACCTTTAATATAGACACATGTGATTAAATGTAAACAGAATATCAGCAAAATAAAATAGTTCCATAGTAAAAGCCATCATGTGTTGTTTCTATAGATGCAGAATTTATATATGCATAGTTAAACTGTTTTTTTTTGTAAGTGTGCTCAATGCATAACAGATAAATACGTATAATATTACTTTACTATACATACATTTTAATGATAAAGCTTCATTTACTATACCAGCAAACACAGGAAAAATTCCAGTACTTCATTAATAAGAAATTACTCCAGAGATGCTAGCAACAAAGAAAAAATCAACATAGATAGATTTTTCCCCATGCTGTGCCATCCCATTCTTTTTCAGACCAGTTGTAGGTGATGCAGCAATGGCACAGCCACAGTAGCGTTCCCACAGTCCTAGTATTGCTATCAGAACAATGACAAATTTCCCTAATTTTCAATATCATTTTTGTAATGGCAAGTAAAAATAAAAATTATACCCTTACAACACATATGCCACAATCATAGTAGACCTGTTCAGAGGGGTTCATTTCTTTAACTAAGATATATTTCAGACTGATTTTCTCAGGAGAGGTTTTATATCTAAATAATTGAAATTAAGCCTATTTAGTACTTTCTATTACACATATTTGACATATTAAAATTCATTTTTGCAATGGAGAATTAAGTTACAGTATTTCAACATATTATTTTGAAATGTGTTCATTACCTCTTTCTTTCTTAATATTTCCATTGTAAAACTGGTCTCTCCACACATCATCATCACTTACAACTAAGCTGTAACAAACAAGAAATGAACATTAAAAAGTTACTTCAGGAAAAATAATTTACAATGAAGATCAAGTCATATTTTATATAACTATTTATTTCAAAAAAGATCTTCTTGGTGGCATAGCTTCGTATTTACAAATGACACAGGCAAACAGTAAGCTGAGGCTTACCGAGCTTCATTAGCAAGATGCATTTATTTTGTATTTATACAATGTTGTCCTATTTCCATTACATACACTGTTCTTGGGCAAGGTGCTGCATTCAGAAAAAGTACTGTATTCATTTGGAACCTCAGTGACCGATTGGTGCAATAACATTAAATAAATCACAATTTCCCTGAGGATGACAGCGAAATTAGGACAGAGAAATTAGAAACCCAATTGTTGCATCAGATAGAGGTTGCCCTTTACGTGAGCCAAAACTGTTGTCTCAGGAACTTCAAGGACAGATCTGGGACCTTTAGTAATCAGGAACTCTTCAAAAGGTATCAATACATAAAAAAGGCATAGTTTTGATGACATAATTATCCCTCTCTTCTTCACTGCTACTTGTACCTGGATTTTTGAAAACAATCTCTTCCTTTTGTTTGCCTTAAAATTCTGCACATCCCATAAATTTTCATGCTTATCCAAATATTTAGATTTGTAAGTGCTTGGAACAACTTTGCTTGCTTTAAAGTATTTCACAACTTACATTCATTTTACAAAATAAAATATGCAATTTCACTGTATTTTCCGTTATATCAGGAAAAATAAAATTTAATCAATCCTCACAAACTATGCAAGGGTATCATATTCCCCTAAGGCTACTGTGTAGGAAGTTTTCTCTCCAAAGCAACTGGGATTACACTGACAATCCAGCAGAAGTAATGCTTGGTGCTGTCTTCTGAAAGAGGCGCTGTCCCCTCAATAGGCACAGAAAAGTTCTTGTTCAAGAGTCTAGCAGCAGGAAAAATTAGCTCATTTTGTATAATTTTTTTTTATCTTTGCTTGCGGATAGCCTTCTATTAGGCAGTTGAAGACTGCACAGAAGACAGAACCAAACTTTCCTTGGAGGTACACAGAGGCAAACCTAATATTCCATTCGTAAATATGACTGAAGATCATCACAGAGTTAAAACAACTCCCAGGTGTTAAATTTTGAGAGTACCCTAGATTCTGGTTTTACATACTTTTACATACATCAAAATTTTAGAAATAATTTAGTTGGACCAAAAACATGGGGTATGCATATAAACATAAATATGTACCAAAAAATCATGAAAAGGAATGATTTGTCTGAATTCTTACACTGTGCAGTTGCTTGAAACAGTAACTATGGCTTTGAAACTAAATTATTATAATTATTATTATATTCAGTATTTTTGAAGGTATCTAGTAGCTATCCAAACTGAATGTTCTCTGCTAACTGCAAAGAACAGGCAGTGAATTTTCCAGAAGGAGGGAAAAAGTATCTAAAAATCAATCTGCTCCTGTTACTGGAGCTGTACTGATACAAGCAACGTTAGAAATTTTTTCAGAAAAAGACTCTTTTGGAAACAATCATATATATAATCGGTATGTCAGCAGGAGTAAGTACAAAAAGTGCTGACATAAATGAGATGGAAAGAAGAAAAACTTAATCCTTTAAGAAAAACAAAAATATTCAAAACCAGGGAATGAACCCCAGGCACTAACAAAATAGCGTGCGTATCAGAGCACTAAGGGAGACGAGTCAGAATAATAATGCTATTAAATTTTACTGTTTTGAACAGACCCCTGCCAAAAGCAGTTGTTTCTTTTTGGCCATGTAACTCTTAGCAGTATTCCTGCAAAACTCCTGCAGAATACCAGCACTTCCCTTATTAATGACAAAAAGTCCATGGGGGCATTAACATTTGGTTAGTTACTAATATGAGTTAATGGACGAGTAACACTTAAGAGCTGGCCAGATAGTGGAGCAGCCACATAAAGATAACTACATTCCCACTATAAAAATAGTTTTCAAATGGTCCCTGCAGTTGGTAAGTACCATTACTTGAGAGAAGGCAGCAGGAGATCAGACACACACTCAACCACAGGAAATGGAGCACTGAAATTGCTCTTACATCAGAGAAGCTGGAACAGCACTCACAGATGGATGGAAGGATTATATCCCTCCCTACCCCTCGCTCTAGCTTAAGGGCTGGACTTTACACTCCCAAGTGCTCTGCTTGCTGTTTTACAAGAACATCAAGCCCTATGCAAGTAAAGGCCACTCTGAAAACTATGAATATTCCCTCACTTTTTTGACCTAATACATAACACTGCTAACTGGTAGTCCCATTATGTGACTAAAATGGTACCATATGAAGAAGTGTTCTTTATCTGGCAATACAGTCATAAAATGTAGCATCCCATTGGGAACACAGTAATTAAAATTAATAGAGCAAACCAACCTGCTGGGTGTTCTGGGATAAGCTGTAAGGCTTATACCCTACAATTCTGCCAAGACTTGACAAGACCTCTGTAAGTGCATCCCACCAGCCTCGGTGCAACAGCTCCCCATTGGGAAGAATATGGATATCAGCTGGGTTTTTTCCAAATGAAGTCTTGCAAACAGTCTGGAGAGCTTGTACAGCAGTTAAGAGAGCCAGGCATTTAACCAATTTGTTAGCAGAGAACTAAAGCACACTGTGTACTCAATAGAATTTGTGCACAGTTAAGGAGTAATTTCATATTGGTTTCGCACTGAACAATTTGTTGAGACGACAGCAAAGAAAGGCTATAACCTCGCCAGATGCTTTCCTGCTGATATTCAGACAGATTTAAAGTTCTTCAGTAACAGCCAACAGCGAAAGGTCCCAAAGGTGAAGTCAATGAGTAAACCATCAAAAATGTCATTTACAAACACTGCACTTCAACAGAGCAAATGTGTTAGAATTAATGCTAGAGAGATTTGCAGACACTTTGCAAATACAGACACCTAGCCATGTGGCAGCTGAGTACAGGCCTTTTCTACAGAACAATTATTTTCTTTAAAGCCTGAAATGCTAGAGTACAGACATGAGACTATTTGGAACACAAAATGAACTTGACATTTTAAACAAGATCAGAGAAAAATTTGGTTTACTTAATTCTGAGAAAATCAACCAAAATGAGTGAATTTATTAGTCTTCTTTGGTTCAAACAGAATTAGTTTTAAATTATTTTTTTTTTACAAAATCTCCCTCTCTACTCAAGGGGTGTTTGCACAAACAAAGAATTGAGACCAACTGCCTACATTCAGTACTACCTCCAATACTAACATCTATTCATCTGACTGACAATTTTTCCTACCAATCTTAAAAACTGCAACTAGGTGACTATGACAATACAGAATTAGCCACTTTCAACATTTTCCTGCTTGGCCTGATTCAAGAAAAACTTATCCAAATGCTTAACTTCAGGGTAATAGAAGACTCATGTATTAACCATGTAAAATGTATTAATAGACTCATTGATTAGCCACATACACTAACGGTATTATTATATACAGGGCAGGAATCTAGTCCTGCTCTTTTTGCAAGTCCTTTGGCAAGCAACAAGGGAGAGACTAATTTATTATTTTTTTTAAAGAGAAGAAACTCCTGATCACAGTATCATAAAAGCTGGAGAGGGGAGTTAGTGTCAGATATAATCACTCAATTGAAGTTCCACTTTTTACTTTCTTTGCAAAATGAACCAGATTTCAAACCAAGGTAATTCAGTTAAGACAGTCTTACAAGTGAACAACAGCTGGTCACCGCAAGAAACAGACAGTACATAATATCGTATTTAAACAAAGTGGTACTTTAAAGCATACCAAAGACAAAAGTGAATGGATTAATTGCTGGAGCTCATTATTACTGAAAAGTTTTATCCAAAAATCTATGAAACTGGAGGGATATATTTTGTTCTCATTGCATACATATGAAAAGAAAGATCTATCCTCTTGGAAACTAATTCTCCTGCTTTATTGATGCTCAGTGAAACTCAGTCACAAAATTAACTGTAAATTAGGATGCTGTGAAAAAGAAATGAAAAATACCTAGCAGCTCTGCTTGTAGGAATTCCAAGATAGTGCATGGCCTCACTACACAAAAATTCTCGCACAGAAGAGCGCAGCACAGCCCTTCCATCGCCATTCCTAAGGAGAACAGAGAAATAAGAAATACGTCATAAAATCAAAGCAAATTTCAAATGAAAACATCCAGTTTCAGTGTACATAGATTAACTGAAGCCTACCTGGAGTATGGGGTCTTTCCTGACCCTTTTAACTGTAGTTCCCACCTCTCACCATGCCTGCAAAAATACCATTAGCATTTCTAACAGTACACCTTAGGCTATGCATGAATCAGCTAAACAGAATACAGAGTGGAATTACTCACTTAAAAAAATGTCACACCTGTTTGTGTATACTCCGATCAAGTGAGCTCTTCCATCACCCAGCTGACCTGCCCAGCTACCAAACTGACAAAAATGAAAATTAAGTTATTTTCTTCTGTAATTTGTAGCAGCCGTACTTGAAACAGTACAATTTACACGTAGGTGCTCTGTGATCTACACAATATAATGACACATTTTCTCAGGTAGTCATTAAGATATTGATCCCTAAAGCTGTATTTCCACACTCACAAATAATGAATCAGAAAACCACAGAAAAAGAATAATGCCAGTAATCCCTACTTTTTCCTCTACCTTCCAGCTATGACATGCAGCTACAGCCCTGTTTCTTTTGTATAATGAGCCTTTAAACTGACACAGCTTGTAATTTTTTTTAATTGGAAATTACAAATCAAATTCTACCATTCTTTTCCATGAATAATCTTACTCATTTCAATGAAACTTAACTCTTTAGCAATCATGGTATTGCAGTGAGGCTCTGCCCTTCTTCACTCTTCTGAGCTGATAATATCTATCATGAATCAGAGCTTGTCAGGCTGCCAGGGTGCTAAGCAGACTCTGCAGCTAACAGAGGTTAAAAAGATAATTTGCTTCTGGCATAAACAGAAGCAAAGAAAGTAGACATAGTACCATGAAAGAATATTATAGCTCTCTTCCATCTGCAGCCCCTTATGAAGAACAAATCTGCAATCAAAATGTTCGTAAGTGTTCATATACTCACAGGCATGTACTCATACACTTACAGGTATAATTCACATGAAAAGACCTACATAATTCCGCCCAGAACGAGTGCCGTAGTTACCTGATGACCCCCATACCTATGGGCCAACGGAACAGACCCAAGTATCACTTTCCCACCACTGACGAACTGAAGAAAATCAGATGTTCCTTTGACAGATATATCAAGATCCAAAATATTTTCAAGAACTTCCTGGAGAAAAAAAATAATACGGATGGTACTTGAATATGAGCACATTTTCAGTGGTAATTAATGTGTCTTCTCTACAGATTTCACCATTAAAAGACATCTCACAATATGCTTTAAATGTTCTATTTGTTTAAAGTATAGATTGAGAAGTTGCTTTCACAATAGCAAATGAATATTAAAATATATTTTAGTACACATATTAACAATCCGTACTAATTAGAGAAGAATGAAAAAATAATAGCCAACCTTTGAAACAGCTACAAGACGAACTCTAGATTTAAAAGGTGTAGGATAGACAATCGAAAAAATGCAGTTTCTCACATTACGGACATAATTTTCCTGGATCACGTCAACTGGAAAAGGATCTGTCAACATCGAACAGGCAAGAAATGTTTTTCTAAGAAAACAATTAATCATATTATTCTAATAGCTTTCCTCTTAAATTCAATCAAAATACTTCAGAAACAATTAAAACCCAACTCTTTACCACAATGCATATTAAGTCTGCATGAAAAGCAAGCCCAAATAAAATCAGGTTTTTTTCCTGTCTGGGATTTTTGAAAAGGATTGAATTCTGCAGTTAAAAAAATGGTGGGGCATGCTAGTTTTAAGATCTAAAACATATTTAAGTGCAGACTCAATTAACTGTGATTAGAACAGTCTCAGGGTAGTTTTATATTGCACTCAATTATATGCAACCCTAAAAGATATTTGCATGAGACATTAAAGTTCAGCTACCCCCACAGCTGAAGGATGTAGTGCAACAGGTTAAGTCACTGTGCACCCGTAACTGGAGTACAGTGGTGATCACCAAGTAACCTAAGAAACCAGCTTGAAGTCTTCTCTCAGTAATGTAAACAGTGAACGAAAGGGTCAGAAGATGCAGTTCCTGCTGTAGCATAACATATGTACTCAAAAGTTGTGCTTCATTCTTTCTTCAGACCTACTCTGCACTCCGATCCATGGTAACAGAAGACAAATATTGTTTTAAAACACTGGACTAATACTGTGTGTTTTAACATCTTTATGGATTTTTCGTTCAACAAACTTACAATTCCGTGTTAATTATAAAACTGCAGTACCTCATAGTCACTGTTTTGTAAAAATTCTAAGTTAGTTAGCATCTCTGAAGACTTGCTGTTAGCCAAGTTTCTCAAAACCTCTAATGACAAATCCTGTCATAGCCAGCTGCCACAAGATTTATCACTGATTATTATTCCTTAATGCTCTCAAGTAATTGTATCACCCGAAGATATTATTTCTGTAATGTCATCATATAAATTAGCTTTATTATGACAAGCAATTCTGTATGCCTGAAAGCTATACCGCTTCAATCAGGCGTCAGGATATCAATTTTGCATTAACACATAACTGGGACGCACGCATCTCTCCATTACAATAAATTGCTAATGGAAGAAAGGAAGAAAGGAAAGCTCCTTAAAGGCCAATCTAGTTTTAATTTTAAAAGCAGTAAGTATTTTTGTGTATAAGGTCTCCACTTAGTTACTGCTTTAGTACCGGCCACAACCCACCAAGCCGAAGCCCCCGGGCACGGGAGGCTGTACCTAGGAGGCTTTCTGAGGAGAGGGGCCATGCGCAGAGGTCAGCCTCCCCCCGCTGCCGCCGGCAGTGCCCCGGCTCGGCCTGCGAGGCGTTGGGGCCCAGAGGAGCCCGGCAGAGCCCGCGGGAGGCACAGAGCAGGGCCGGCCGCCCAGCCCCGGCCCCGCAGGCCCACGCCAGCCAGGCGGCCAGCCAGGGGGGCCACCACATGTCCCCCAGACCTCGCCTTCTGCAAGTCACGTAAGAAACCGGCTTGAAGTCCCCCTCCTCTCAAAAAAAAAAATCTCTCCTCTCTTATCTCTTCACAGAGATTTCAGGGGAGCGCTGGGGCCTCCTCCGAACGGGAAGGACTGAGCGGCTGTCCCTGAAGCCGCTCTCCCTACATTGACTAGGCCGGGGCCCGCCACCACACGCCCACCAGGCGGGCTGGCAGAGCCGGATCCCCGGGGAAGGACGGCGGCGGCCCCAGCGTTGTCCCACCGCCGGGTGCGGTGGCCGGGCCGGGTCCTGCCAGGTGGCGCCGCTCTCCCGCCCGGCCCTCAGCCGCGCTCGGCGCTCCGAGGAGCGGCAGGAGGCGAGGGGAGGAACGGAAAGCCGAAAGGGTCCCCCCACCCCCCCCGCCCGGATGTCCTCCCGGCACCCCT
>VXBL01005408.1:138683-211058 GCA_013400195.1 Aramus guarauna | reverse complement strand
GAACGTCTTGGACTCTTCTCTAGGTGCGAGCAGGGAAAGCGATACTCATTACTGCGAGATTTTCAACGTGTTTCTGTGTGAGTTAGCATTATGAGTTGTCATGGGGGGCAGTTCTCTCACTGTATTTGTTTACACCTTCCTCAGAAGGCCAGGCTGCTTTCTGACCTGCAGTAAAGTGTTCGGGCTCTGATGTGTGCAGCGTCGTGCATGACCCAGTCTTCCAGTGTTAAGCAGCAGTGTAAAGGAGGGAGCCTGTCTGTGCCCTCACCGAAGGAAGATTAGGAAAAGGTCAGCTATTTTTTAACAACAGAAAACAGTGAGAGGTATGAGAGAGCAAACTTATGAAGGTCTCAGCCATAGGGCTGGGCACTGAAGTCAGGCAGCAGTGAGTTGCAAATCCATGGTAAGTAAGGGTTCCTCTCCTTCCCTTGTCTCCTTGCCTGGCCTTTTTTCATCCTGTACACAAGGAGGGTGGAAGGGTGCCCTGGAGCCTGTGTGCTGCTCTTGTTTCTCTCCCTGCATCCAAGGAGAGAGAGAGACTTCAGGAGACACTGAGGCATGAGGAGCAAGTTGGAGGAACTCTTCTCCAGTTCTAGGTCTCCTTGAGCATTTCTGTGTGGGCTTTTGGAGAGGCACTTTGGTGGATTGCAGTGATTTCAGGCTGGGTCAGCCCGCTTGGGCCCCTGAGTCAGTGTGCACTCTAGGGCAGGGCTGGGTAGTTCTTGGCAGCGATGCCAGGAGCAGAGCAAAAGGTGCATTTCCTTTCTCTGTCTGCTGGAGACATGTACCTGGGACTGTGCCTTCTTCCAGGCTCCTGTACTCAGTCAGCAGGGAGAGATCATTGGAGGGATTGCTGGGTTTGGAGGTTAGGTTCTTTACATCTAGCAGAGAAAATGTGCAGGTGTAAATTATTATAAGAAGCAAGCTGAATTAAAATTGCTTCAGGGAAAACAAGGACATGTTCTTCTGTCAGGGTAGTAGTTTGTGGAAACACCTTTTGTCCTTTTCTCTGTGCCTTGACTGGTGCCATCTAGATTTATCTGCAAGACGCAGAACGCTTGAAAATTGCACCTTTCCTGAGTGCAAAAGCAAGGTTTCATTAGAGCAGTTCTAGGAAGTTAACTGATAAGCCTCCTGGGCTGGTCCTGCGAGGGGAGAAAGTCCAACACTCCTGAATGCAAGAGTCAATTTAAGTCAGAAGCTAATTTACATACTGGTGGTTATATCTCATGTGGTATGGAAGGAGATTGAGACGCCCTTTGCTGCTGGGTTGTTAAAATGGAGAAATAGACCAGTGCTGATGAACACACCCTTGTTTTTTTGCAATAAAATATTTTCTGTCCATTTAAAATTCTGTCAAATTAACCCTGATTTTTCTTTGTGCAGATGTGTCACTTTATCCAAAGAAGTTCACCTTTGTCATTTCCAAAAAATTGTAATATATTTTGGCGGTAAGTTGGAGATTCATATTGTTGTATAATGGGTAAAGACATTGTTATTGGATGAACTGGGTAGTTACACCTGTGAGCTGTAAACTTTGAAAATAAGGTTATTCACTCTAGTACATAGCTGGAAAATTCTGTGTAGACTGTTGCTATGGTGCTCAGTCTGAATCTAAGTCCTCCATCCTGGAGAGCAATGGGCAAAGCAAGATTGTCCTCAGAAAACCCTTATGGTTCACTTTGGAAAAATAAACATAACAAGAGGCATAAACTTCAACTCCAGGAAACATTAAAAAAAAAAATCAGGCCTAAGCCTAATGCATCTTAATGCATCCAGGTGGATCTTTCACCCTTTAGTGATGAACTTACATAGCATCATCATACTACCTGGCAGTACTGATTTAATTTGTAATTTATCATGTAGTGGGGAGCTGCAAAGGAGAGTTTTCCAATCCAAGTCAGGAATATTTTTCCAGAAGTATACAGGAGAGGGAAGAAAGCAACAGAGTAATTGTGTTACTGGAAGATGAAGGCTTCATCTCCAAATGTACGCTCTATTATCAGTAGTGTATTCAAAAGGAATACACTGAGCACGATGTATTTTTACGTGTCTCAGAAGACTTCTGTTAAGGGCAGGGGCGTGTGATATTGTTTGCCAAATGCTGCAGTTTGCCACCTCCTAAAAGTCTGTGATCATCAATATGTAGCTGTGCTGTCCTTGCACCTTATTAGCTGGCTGAAAAGGGTGTTTTGATGCCTTCAGTTTATATTTTAACCATTTGGTTAAATTTTGTGTGAGGGGAAGGGAGGAGGAGGAAATGCTTTGAAATATTTCTGTTTGAGGAATCGGGGAAAGTTTGCTTTTAACAATGTTACTCTTGTGGAAAACCCTTGTTGCCAGGTTTCATCATACCAGTGCATCATACTTGTGCAGCTGCAGTAAGACAGTTAGTGATGAAAAATACCAAGACCCTTTTCAACTTGGTAGAAAAGACTTGAAGAATCTCTATGAAGATATTAAAAAGGTGAGGGATTTTGGTGACTATTCTGGGATGTTGTGATGGTTCTGATTTTAATAGCAACTATTGCTTTGGAGGAAAGATATTGAAAGAATATTCTTTATGTTTATGAACAGCTGTCTGAAACTTAAACTGAAGGCGAAGAGAGCATTTCTACATATCTTATAGAACCAGAATACGTTTTTCTTTTCCTCCTGATTTACACTGCTGGAATGCATCATTTATGTTTCAGATTAATCATAGTAATTTTAAAAACACCTTCAGCTTGCATTGGGTGGAATGAATGCAAGCAATAACCTTAGACATGCATACTGTTTTGCTTACACTAAACAGATTGGCTTTGTGGCTTTTATGCTGATATGTTCTTTTCCTTTTTATAGGAATTACTTGTATCTACAGCAGAACTTAAGGAAATGTGTGACTATTACTTTGATGGGAAAGGAAAGGCCTTTCGACCAATGATTGTGGTGCTAATGGCAAGGGCTTGCAACATTCACCATAATAATTCCAGGTGAGTTGTTCACTTTTAGATATATGGATGTATATCATATTTGAAATCTATCTATGTTGTGTTCCTGAAAAATTTGTCTAGTAACTTTATGAAAATAAATAGCTTCTCAGTAAAACCTGAATTTGAGTTCCATCGTGAAGCTGTATTCTTGTAGTTAGCAGTGCAAAAGGAACTACTTGGTTTGTTACATGCTTTCGTGTGTTATATTGTGGACTATACTGCAGTTGTAACTGGTGATGGATAAATAGTGTTGCCAAATTCTAATATTTGCAAGGTTTTTAGTCAATTTTAGCTTCTTAGTTAAATGCTTTATTAGAACTTGTAATACTTCTTGAAACTGTATGAACTTAATTAAAAGTATTTTGCATTTGTAACCACTCCTGTAGCTGTTAAACTCTTGTCACAGGTAAGAACTTTGCTACAGAAGAGACTTTAATAGCTTTTTTGGTAGTTATGCAGAAAAGCCATTAAACAGGTGGTATAATTATCTTCAAAGCTGTGAGACGTTCAAAACAGTCAGAGATATTTATTTTTTTTCCCCTCCAGGAGCAAGTTTCTACACTTTAATGTAAGATTCTAAGCTTAGAGCTGGTGTAATTCTCATGTTCTTCAAGTTGTCTTTTGAAAGCAGTTTTTACTAACCAGAACATCATGCTTGCCCTGTACTCTCTATCACTCCTTGTTCTAGCTGATTGCAAATGCTTCTCTCCACATGTTCCTATCAGTTGTAACGTTTGTATTTTGAAGAAAGATGTTGGCTGGAGTGTTCTCTGCCTTAGAGCTACACTTCCAATCTTCCCTCGTATAGAATTTCAAATATGAAATCTTTGGTCCCTTGCCAGAAGTATTTCTAGACTAATTTATCCATCTTAAGGGATTTCTCTCAGCTCTTGCATCATTTTTTTTTCCCTAGTGGTAGGCTAGTGTCTTATTGGACTTGATTTCTGCCTCAGAACATGGCATATATTTTGCTGCTTGATATGGCACCTCTCCCAGTATACCTCCTTCTATGTGAATATAATTTCAAAGGAGAAAGCAAAACGTAGTTGGCAGTGTCCTGTCCTGTGTGTGCCAATTCCTCTTGTTTTTAAGAAGACATTGTCCAGGATTCATGAACTTCACTCCAGCCTGATTCTGTTCTCCATTCAGTACTGCTCCTTGCCATTGTCTTAGAGGTAGCAAAAGGAACAATATCAGTTGTGAAACCCCTCAAGGATGTCTGTTGTCACAGCACCCATTGGCTTAATCTTGACTTGAAAAGTAGGAGTGTGATGATGGCACTTTTTGATGACAAAATCATTCTTGGTGACTGGTGATTGCCATCCATGGTGGAATGAAAGAAAATGCAATAAACCAAAAATTTCTGCTTGAGCTTGGAGGCTCATGAGTGTCCCTTTAAGGCGTAACCTCAATGTTATTTGCAGCCACCTTCTCTGTGAAAAACGTTAAAGTAATCCTAGCATGTATAGTATATCCATAGTATATCCAGTTCAGCTATGGGAGTGCTGATAGCACTTTGTGAAATCATCAGCATGTCTGATCCTTGTGTTCCAAAAAAGGTAAGTCCAGCTAGCTTCAGGGATGGACTGCAAAGATAATCAGGGAGAATGAAGGACATGTGGTCTGCAAATTTATCAGGAACTGGGGTGAAAGAGCTATTTAACACAAAGGACAATGTTGCTGAAGAAGGTAGAAACTTAGGATGAGACTCTTAACAACTGAGGCAGTGAGTTTTTGGAGAATCCTTCTAGTCAGAATAATGGGGAAAATAGTTTTATCTCATTCTAGTAGCATGAGAAGCTTATGAACGAAACTATGTAGTGTACATGCAATACTGAGAAGGCTGGAATTGATGTCATGTAGTGTAGGAGGTGAGCAGTGAATCAAAGACAAGAAGTACCTGTAGAAAGAAACTCAAAGAATATTTGCTGTCTTTTGACGTATGTATATGATTATGGACATATTTGTGTCCATGCATTATGCTGTCTTGAAACCATCAGGACCAGTTTTGAGACCTGCCCTATGCCAGTGAGGAAGTGTGATCTCAGGGTTCAAGTGCCACATGTGCCTGAGGCAAGTGTTTGCTTCGCAGTAGCCAGCCGTCAGCATAAGTGCTCTGGTTAATAGATGCCCGTGTCACTTGGCAGCTTTTGTACATCTGTTGCGGTTTTTGTCAGCCCCTCCCAATTATGTTTGATGTTTAAAAGCCACCTCATTAATCTGAATGTTCCTTGTATAAGGACAGAGTCACTATCTCTGTCATGGTTTTAGACTGGAATTCTGAGTAGGGAGAACAGAAATGTTTCAGCAAGGAAGAGAATGAAATCCCCGGGTATTTACCTTCCTCTTCCTTGCCTTGTGCCACTTGTCTCTAAGCCTACGATTGTGACTAAAATTCACATATGTTTATACTAGTCTTCAGTGTACTGCTTTTTGGTTCATGTGTGATGATCAATGTCTTTTGAGGGTCCTGTAGGCCATGCCAAAAGAATATACTTTCATATTGTGGATCCCCACTGACTGTGAGTTTATGAAGTTTTATGGACATTTTCTTCTCTCTTGCTTTTAAGCTTCTTGAAGCAGGCTGTGTTACACCTGCTTTGTATATACATATACTTCCAGTTCACACTGATACTGGTTTTGTTATTGTTGCTTCATAAAGAAGCATTGCTGCCAGGTGACAAATTGTTCTTCCAACTTTTTACTGTTTATGAGGAGAATTGTATATGTAGAGAAGGAAACACTGTACATTTGTAACTCTGCTACTCTGCTGTAGACCTGAGGGAGAAAAATACTTTCCATTCTGCTTCTCTTGACTTTTTTTTTTTTAATGTTTTTCCTCTTTCAACTTGTCATTTTCCTTAAAGCATTTTATCATTCTTTTCCTCTGTTAATATTGATTCTTCTCCCAGGCTTGTTTTGCTTTGTTGAAGCTTTAGTTCCCACATATGTAATCAAAGATACTGGCTGCAACATCTGTAGACTTGTGGGGTGAGCCAATATCCTGTGCCGTTCATCCCTAGCATTTTTTTAATTCTGCCTCTGGAGTTTGTGTTACTGATGTTGAGTTTCTGCTTCACCTTGCTGCCATTCTCAACTGTCATATAGCTTGCTGGAACCAGCGTGCATTTGCCTATTCTTTGGGGTTTTTGGGGATTTGGGGTTTTTCTTCCTTTTTCTTTTCTGCAATACTAGTAGAAAAGGTAATACTCTTCCTTGTTTGGCTGTTAAAATAACAGGATGTAACTTTGCAAGCTTATAGGTTATATCTGAGGAGGCAGTCCGCAGAGACCTCTTTGTCTTCACAGAGCCCCACCAGAATAGCTGAGACTTCTCAAGTGATTAGAGGGGAACACCCAGGTAGCTCTGCTTACCTGGTGACATGATCGTTTCTGTTAAGATTTGAGGAAGGCTAGGTATTTAGAATGCCTTCAGCAAGTTAACTGTCTTTCTAGAGTGAGGTCACTTTATTGTCATACTAAGGAGAATGACAGTTGTAAAAAGAATCTGAGCTATTATAAAAAAATTGTCTAAAGCATTCAAATTGTTCTGTGCTGGTATGTTGGTTTTTTCCCCTTGAAGATCCAAGTGTCAAAAGTCCAACGGTGAGTACTTAGGTCCCTTGGGCAATGGCTTTTTGCTAAATGATAACAACTTACTTTTGTGTAAGAGTGAGAATTGTTGTAAAGAGTTTAAGCTAAGGTCATGCAAACCCTCAATTTCACACATCTTCTGGCATTTCTTCACATATTTATGTGCAGAATTTCACAGAATTATCACTTAGCATGACTGGACCTAATGTTTCTGTTTAGGATATATTCTCCAGAGGTGTTTGAAAATAGGAGTTTTTATTTCTATTTCTGCAACCAAAATGAGAGAGACAAACAAATAAGAGAAGGCCAAAGAGATAGAGACATCTCAACAGAGAAAATAGTGAGCACAAAAGATTTAGGGAAGAAAAAGGGAAATAAATTAATCAGAATAGTGCAAGAAATAATTAAATATAATGACTTGGCTAAACTCAATAGAATAATATTTCCTAAAGATATGAGGATGTGCCAGTAACCTTAGTCCTCTTTTCTTTCACTTCTCCAAACCATGGTTGTCAGATGCCTGTACTGTTTGCTGGTTTTCAGCTGTTCTGTAACTTGCTCCCTTGTTAACATATCCATTCTCTATGCTTCCCCTAGTTTGCAGTGCCCTTCTGTGTCACAGACTGTTTCTGAAATGTTTGTTTCTTTCAGCCACAGGGACTGTGGTTCTTTCAAACACAGGGACAAGAGCAAAAACCTACTTTGAGGAGTGTGGTCATAACACAGAAATTTTGCAAGTTCTTTTGCACATTTCCTGTCTTTAAACTGGCAATATTGACTTACTGGCAAACACATTGCAAAGCTCTTTGTTGCAAAGTGTAAATACTGTTTTGAGTTCCTCTTCCTCCTGCCTCCTTCTTTTTTTTTTTTCTTTTTTTTTCTTTTTTTTATTTAGAGAGGAATATTTGGAGGGAGAGGTGCGTTTGATTGGGGTTTTTTTTTAACCTGCAAGATCAGCCTTGGTCTTGTTCAGTGTACGTGAAACAAGTTCTGTAATGGAAAAGACCTCAGGGTACTGTAAGTCTATAAAAGCTTGTCACAGAATCAAGCAGGGGGTCCTACTATAAACCAGAACGTGATCAAGGACTTAAAAATTAATATAATTCATGTGTAAAAAGATAAAAAACTGTATGAAATTTTTGTATAAATATGTATATAACCTTGGGGCACCTTTACTATGAGAATGACCTAAAAATGGCATCTTACCACTTACTGGACTTGTTGGGACCCAGTTATCTATTGACTAGAGTTACTGCTTTTTGCTTTTGTTTTGCAGGTGAAGCAGAATGAAAAATGGCAGGGAATGAGAAGGATCCTGTTTCTTGTGTGTTTTTCCTAAATTAGGCACACTCTGATTCACTATTACTCTCACAAGACATTTGTAGGATACTATTGCGAAATTTTTTGCCAGCAATAGGAAGAACCTTGCTTGAGACCTTGCAGAAATAGTAGTTTTAAAAAAACCCTTCAGGTTAAATTACCACATTTGATACAACATTCTGGGAACCAGACACATGAACCATGAGCATTCCTGTGCCATTTTTGGTCATTGTCAGTGATGAAATGCACTATAGTGCAGAACTTTTCAAAATCTGCTTTTGAAATGTCTGTCCTTGTGCTGTCTTCATACTACTGAAAGATTTTGGTGTCTCAGTGAGTGTTGCCATTTGCTGCTACTTCCCAGCAGGAAGTCCAGTCTGCTGACATAATTAATGAAAAAGGGAGTCCCCAAAAGGAGACCAGTGCATGAAAGAGGCTGGAGACCTTTACAGTTTTTTGAAGGTAAGTTCTCCTACTTAGTAACAATAGTTTATTTTGGAAAACTACTTACACTGAACTAGCATTTGACAAAAGTACTAGTCCACAGTAAAATTTACCTTCAAACAACCGTGATGGTTTCCAGCTCTTATTTTCTGTTGTTTAAAAGCCACATTTTCACAGCCTATGAGCCACACATCCTGCTATTGTTCAGGATGTAGAACTCCCACTGAGAGCAATGCAGAGTTCTGCATAGAGGTAGGTGTCAGAACGCAGTGTTATGTCAGCAGACTGCAAGATGTTCTCTCATTTTGTGATTAATCACTAGATTTTAATAGACATAGGCAATGCAAGAAGATTTTAAATTCCCTTCAGCTGAGCTGAAATGATTATCTTCTGTTTCTCTCAGTTCTTCTGTTCTGCTGGAAAATAGTGTGATTTGCTCTATTGCCTGTATACCAGAAGTAAGGTATCTATATAGAAAAGTATTTTTTTCTTTTATTGAGTTTTGGGTTTGTGTTTTTTTTTTTTTTTTTGTTTGTTTGTTTGTTTGTTTTGTTGTTTTTTTTTGTTATTGGTTTGGGGTTTTTTCTTTTGTTGGGTTTGAGGTTTTTCCAACATCCATGTGGGCTTGTTACAGCTATACGGCAAGGCTGACTGGCATAGTCATTTCTGGAATCCTGTAGGCAACCCATGATGAAAACAGGTAGAAAAAGATAGACACTAGAACAAGGCAGTGGCAGTTAGATGCTAGGGTAGATGGTCCTTTGTGTGAGCTAGGTTGGCTCTTTTTCATTTTGCCAACCTTTTTCCCTAGATAATTGCTTCTATGTTTTCCCATTACCTTCTTTTCACCTAGTTTAAAAAATAAAGTAGGAGTGAACTACTGAGAGTTGAATCATCAGTGTTAGATCTTCCCAAAGGTTGAATTTCAGTAAGTGTTAGGTAGTTAGTGTTTACAGTCCTAAAGGGATTGCAGTATAATTCCAGTTAATTCCTCAGGCTTTTGAAGAACCTCTGAGGTCTTAAGGTAATCAGATAACATTAAGGATAAGATCCATGAGTTATGTCTTTCAAATGTAGAATACCAGTTTCTGTGCTTGCTGATCTCTCCAGCTTGTTGGTTAGTAGAGTTAGCCAGCTTTGCAGAGTCTGTGATGCCCTGTCTTGTAAGGTAGAGCAATACAGAGATAAGGAAAACTTAAAACTCATCTACAAAGCTACCTGGTATTCTTTTCTCTGCTGTTTTCCAGATTTCCATCTCCTTGGAAGCAAGCATGCTTGATGCTGTGCTATTTATTGCAGTCTGGATTTAGAGGGATTAGAATCAATAACTCGGGAGTTTTGCAGTACCGTTAATGCAGCAAGGCAGAAACAGGCCTGATAAGGATAGAAATGTCCCATTGCACTTACTGTACTAACGTGACCTTACTTTCTCTTGTCTTCCTAATTCCAGGTTTGAAAGATGGGGTTCAGACCATGGAAAAGCTGCAACAGCTGTTTTCAGAGAAACATTTTTTTGTTTTAATAGAGATTTCTTTTAGTGTATCGCAGCACCTACAATTGATTTAATTATTTGACAGTTCTTGTTTTTTATTTTAGGGAGGTGCAAGCAAGCCAGCGCTCTGTGGCCATAATTGCTGAGATGATCCACACAGCTAGCCTAGTTCATGATGACGTTATTGATGATGCAAATTCTCGTAGAGGAAAAATGACAGTCAATCAAATCTGGGGGGAGAGGAAGGTGAGTTTGCTGTTATGTGCAAGACTTGCAGAATACAAATACCTAGGATTTTGTCACATTACTATCCCTAGGCACAGTCTTGGGATATGCCAGAAAAAGTATGAAGGGGCATGCACAGGTTGTGGGTAAGACAAACGTGTGTTCCTTTTCTGAACTGTTGGAAGCATTAGATAACGTATGATTGTAGTGTGATTCTTACTGATTTTATGTTCCCTCTGCCGTTCCTGCAGTGCTTGTGCAATATTTTGAACTTTTACCTCTCCGGAACACTGCGTGTTACTCTGATTAGTAGTAAATGCAAAAAAGGTTTTCAGTCAGCGTTTGTTTGTTTTTTTGTTTTTTTGTTTTTTGGTTTTTTTTGAAAGGTGTTTCTTCATAGAGCATTAAAAGGAAGGTCTTAATCAGAAAATGCAAGGAAACAAGTACAACTGCTGACACATTAGAACTTATCATGGCAGCTCAGAGCTGCCATGGCATAACAGTCATAACAGAATGGTCAAATAGAGAAATAATGTTCAAAAAAACTTCACAGGCAAATGTGTATTCAGATACTGCATACAGGGAGGACAGTGCTTATATAGAAAAATATAAACAGCACTCTAAGATAGGCATTCAAAAAATGGTTGAAATTTTAATATGGCTATCTTCCGTTTTTTCTCTGTTACAGTGAGATATGTGTGCTTTGTGTGAGTAGACCTGCCAAATAAAGGGAATTGTATTGTCTGTACTAACACTTACAGGAGAGACTTAAAAGATCAATTTTTTTTTTATTCTTAGGCTGTTCTAGCTGGTGACTTCATCCTTTCAGCTGCTTCCGTAGCTTTAGCACGAATTGGAAACACTACTATCATCTCTGTTCTAACTCAGGTGATTGAAGATCTGGTGCGTGGTAAGGTCTTTTTCTATTTTTATCTTCAGATTTGCTTGCCTAAGCAGTAAGCTCACAAATTAAAACTCCCATCTGTGCAACTTTTTAGGTGAATTCCTCCAGTTGGGTTCCAAGGAAAATGAGAATGAGAGATTTGCTCACTACCTCGAGAAGACTTTTAAGAAGACTGCGAGTCTTATAGCAAACAGTTGTAAAGCAGTATGTACGTCTGTCTCTTCTAAAGTTAATGTACTATACTGTAAGCTTCACAGCTAAACTCCTAGTTATTGCTGTTTTCTCTGGAGACCCTCCAAAGCAAACCCCTTAAATGGTATTCAGCCAGAAAGTGAATGGGTGTGAGATTGTGCATTTTATCACAGTTCAGCTGTGTAGCCTCCAATATTGGTTTTCACTCTTTCTTTTCTGTTTTATATTCATACGCAGATTTATCGTTATCCTCATGTGAATCAAAATAAGGTTCACAGTGGCAGCCTTTAATTTATGAAATTTCTGCAACTTTAAGACAGTGTTTTAATTTCAGTTGATAGTCTTGAGCCTATAACTTAAGTCGTCTTTGACATCTGGCCCCACTTACTGGTGCCGAATGGGACCTTAAATGACTACAGTGGGAGGAAACAATTAATTGTGTATTCTCTACATTACATTGTAAAAGAACAGAAGCATGTAGTTCTTGATTTGTTTGGGGTTTTTAATTATCAATTGCTATCTCCAACCCTATCTGTCATTCAGTTTTGTTACTTCATTACAAAAAGATCTGATTCAAGATGATGTTCTTATTCAAAAAATATGCTTAGTTTTAGTGCAGAAAATTGAGAAGGTGGGCAATAATCTCACCCCAAAATAGAGTTGGTTTTTTGGTTTTGTTTTTTTTTTTATTTTTTTATTATTAAAGGCGATATAGCTGGTGTATGCTATAGTCAGAGGGACTTCTAAGAGAATTAGACTAAAAATCTGTGCTAGTGCTAGTCATCCTCCTTTGTTCTCAGACAACTGGTACATTTGTGCAATAGACAGCTGAAAATTGCTTAAATCAAAAAGATCATACAGAATGAGAGACACAGGTTTTGTGGGGAGGCAAGTATATTTTATTCTAGTTGGAGGAAAGAAATTATGTCTTCTGGATTGCTCACATTAATGGTGATGTGACGCTGGCAAGAATTTCCCTTTGCAAATCTTCATTTATATTAGTGGGCAATTGGACTAGTAAGGAGCATCACGTTATTCTGCTACCCCAATAAAACAATACACATTTTTATATTCACCTTGACAATATTCCTAAAACAACCTTCACAGATAGAAGAATAAATCACTTTACCACTGGGTGGATTCTCTTTACAAATCTGCTATTTTGAGTTTTTACCTCTTCACAAGTCACAAGAGTTAAGGATTTAAGCACTTCCCTCCAGATTGTGGCTGTGGTGCTGCTGAGGGGGGTGTTTGGCTGCTTTTCTTGTAGTGTTTTTTTCTGAGTTGTGCCATTGCCGAATTGCTGGAATTTTATGTGCAGTACAGATTGTGTCATAAAGGGGAAACAAGAGAAAGGTCTGTCTTTATGGCAAAGCCATACTTAACTGCACACAGTAGCGATGACTTGCTTGTATATCTCTCCTTCAGTTTCTTTCTGCATGGATTAGGAGAACTCTACTGATAGCAGTGAAAAGGGGATTTTTTTTGTTGTTGTTTTGTTTGGGATTTGGGGGTTTTTTGGGGGGATGGGTGTTGGGATTTGGGTTTTTTTGTTTGTTTGTTTTTGTTTAGATGGTTTTGGCTACTAAGGAAAAGGATGGAATCAGAAGGGAGTTCTGTTTTCTGTAGTGAAAATGATAAGCAGGGAATTCATTTGGGGAATCAAGGGTATTCACATCTTGTTTTCAGGGACAAAGCTAAGGAGAGAGATTATTGGTTTTCAGAACATCACTTACCACCAGGCTAGTGTGTCATTAGAAGCAGTTCAGTTGCTGTTAATGATAGGAAAAAACAGTGTTTTGTTTCTGTGCACAAATAAAAGTATTAACTGGAAAGAAGATGTCAAGTTTGGGTGGCATCTTAGAATTCAACAGTGTCATGCCTAGAGATGGAAGAGTAGAGTATTCCTGGAAAAATGTCTAAATAAGGTAACAGGTAGTCTGTCAACACTGGTCTAGTCACTGTATTAGATACCTTCTGCATTGCCAAAGCATTACTGCATTTAAATCAAAAGTCCTTTAAGTTAGCCAATTAATTTTTGTATGGACAGAAGAGTCTGTTCAAGCTGTTAGAGCCATCCCAGTCTCCAGTTTATTTCTACAATAGTTCTGCATGGGAGAATGTTACCAAAGTTGCAGTCAAAGTAATACACTGCAAAAGGAAATGGTGGCAGATGGCCCAGCGGGTCACTGAAGCCCTAGTTACTGAAAGGCATTTTTCAGAGAAACATGAGAGGTGACTTTTTGGTTCAAGAATTCAGAAACAATAAAGCTGAAGTGGAATTTCTATTAGTCATCAGGCAAGCTGGAGATGGCTAAATAAGCTGAGCAGGTTCTCTTTCTGTCTCTCTTTTTCCCACTGTAATGCAAATTCCTAACCCTCATAAAGCTGTTTATATTTTGCATAGCATGCTTTCGGAAGAGGGATTAAATCATGCTTGTTTGAGATAAGTGTAAAGTTGCACTAGAGGTTCTTGATTTCTCTATTAGGAGAAAGCATGCAGCCTTCTTGTGTAAGGCAAGGCTGTGTATGGAAGGTCTGCCTTAGGGACTGAAGAAAAGGAATAGTCTGCAGCTCTGGATCTACCTGTGAGCTCTTGCTTTAACTAGTTCATAGTCTGCTGTGTGCACACGGCTCCATCAGAAAAACCTACCAGGGTGTGGAACTGATGTCTAGGAAAATAAGACTTCTGACCACCACCAGCAAGATTGATCCCCCAGTCCAGCTAGGCATGCAGACTACAAGAAAGTCCAATGACAGATGTAGGGTAATACCAGCATCATCATCAGATATTATGGTCAGGCAGTAAATTTCCTTAATTGTTATTTAAAATACAGTTGACTCCTTTGGAGGTATTTTTTCATAATGTTTGCTATGGAAAAGATTAGCATAAATATATCACAGATATTCAGGCAGATAATCTTCCCTTCTGTAAAAGTACAATTCTTCATAAACAAGTACTTGAGAAAAGGTCAAAAGCATGAAAACGCAGACTCAGGACAAGATAGTTGTCTGCTGGGGTGGGGGGCTCCTGCTGGGTAGATACCTTCTTCTCTCAGGTAGGCCTTCAGAACCCCCTTCCCAAGAGTAGTTACCAAAAAGGATTTGAAGAGTCTGAAGGAAAAGTCAGTGGCATGCCCTGCAGTGGTGAAGGATAAGCGCATACCAGCGTAGCCAGCACATCAAGGGAAGCGACTGGTTTCCTCTGCTCAGCATGTGAGACCTCGGGCTGGGCTCCCTAGTGCAAGACAGACATTCACATTGTGGAGTGAGTTCAGTGATGGGCCACCACGATGGCTGGGGGCTGGAGCAAATGATATGCCAAGGGCTGGTTTTAGTCTGGAGTAGAGAAGGCTAAAGGGGAATCCTCTTGCTGTCTCCAGCTAGGTAATGGGAGGGTGGAGAGAGGGTGGAGAGACGTGCAGTGAAAGGACAAGTTTTACTATGGAAAAAATCAATTGGCTATTAGGAAAAGTCTCTCCAGGAGGTTGGTCAAATGCTGGAACAGGTTGCCCGGACAGGGGGTGGGATCTTCATCCTTGCAGATGCTCAGGACTCAACAGGACACAGCCCCTCAAGCAACCTGATCTAACTGTGAAGTAAGCTTTGCTTTGAGCATATGGCTGGACCAAATAACTTTCAGAGCTCCCTTCCAACCTAAACTAGTCTGTGATTCCATTGGAAAGAGGAACAGGGTTCCTGTCTGGATAAATGGTGGATGAGCCACGAATGAGAAGGCAGGATCCTGACTGCTCCAGGAGATGGGCATGGAGGAGAAGGGCTGGAAAAGGGGAAGGTTTTAGAACCTTTTTCCTTTCCACAGTGTCCACAAATCTAGGAGTGTGAGAGCAAAGATCACTTGCAGTCTTTCTAAAAGCATATCCCTGCCCTGCAGCAGGTTTTCCTCTCTGCCCTACAGGACACTGGTATAGATGTGCAAGTGCTTTCAACTCCAGCTGCCGGATTCTGACGTGATAAATAACAGAGCAGGATGTATCTACTCAGAGCTGATGATAGAATATTGGATGTGAAACAGATGTGAAATTCAGTAAAGAGGCAAGATTGGTTTATGGTCTCTCATGTAACATAGAACAATAAAAACAATTTTTTATTTTAAAAAGTGTGTTTGAAATAATGTCAAGCAGATTGACTTTACTGAATTCAAAGGACCTTTCTAAAGAATTTGTTCCACTTGGTATTAGGAAGGATTTTTCATTAGGATTTAGCAGAGGACAAGTCTGGAGCTATAGGATGTTTTCATAGAGTGAGCTTTATCATTTAACCATATATCATTGACATTGTTATCCTGATTTATATTTGCAAATACACGCTATTATCCCAGTATGACTTCAGTTAAACTTGATGGCTCTTAGAGTGACAAGCTGACCGTGACAAGGCCGCCTGCCTGCATCCCAGTGAGTGTCCAGATGGGGGCAATAATCCACAAAGGCAATTTGAGAAATGGGCTCCTGAGGGAACTCCCTGGTAAACAAAACCCAGTTGTGTTGCAGGTTTATGGTGTGGTCGTGGTCACAGGGTTGCTCACTTGAGGTGCAATAGGCATATCAGTCTCCTGGTTTTTGTTTTCGTGTTTTTAGGGTTTTTTTTTGTCTTCAGAAATGTTTATATCCTGAATAGGAGCTATGATGGTCTTGTCTTGCAAAGATGCAAGAATTAATTTTGCATTGATGAATTTTGCTTGTGTTACATTCTGTAACTCTCGCTTCTGTTCTTTAAATGTACATGTACTGCTGTGATTATATAACTAATGTCTGGGTCCCTGGAAAACTGTCCACCTACAGGAATAGCTCTGCTCTGACGTTTCAGATTAAATGAGAAAGCTCTTTTCCTTACATGGCACTTCCTTTCCCCATCTACCAACTTGTGCCTGCTCTGACCCTTTGCCATTAACCAGGATTTTGTCACTGTTCTGCTGAATTCCATATTTTAATTCCCTGTATGAAATGTGGTGGTAGGTAAAGATTACATTGAAACAGGGTAGATGCAGCCCCCCAGCCTTGCTGATATTATTTGATTTCTATTACAGAAGCAACCAAAAGTTTGCTAAGCATTGTACAGCAGTAGATGATGTTAGCTCTTTGGGCAAATACTCCTATTTAAGAGACAAGCATCAGAAGGAGGATAAAAGGGCAAAATGTTCTAGTTTGATAGTCCTCAGCAATGTCTATTTAACTACCTCATATTTGCAGTTCACTCTGTTTTAATAGCCTTCAGGATTTTGTATGATTAGATATAAGTAGCATCGTTGTCCTGCTATACTATACTCCTCTTTTAAATAAAATGGGAAGTGTGAGATGCTTTTAGTGCCTCGGGCATCCAGATTCCTCTGGGGTTTAACTATTATCCACGGGTGCAGGTTATAACTAGGAAGTGTTCTGATGTTCCGTTACAAAATGCACTGATGCATGAAATAGTTTCTAATCTTGTGCGAGTTGCATTGCATTTATTAGGTTATAATGTTGTTTCTTATTTCCATCTTCATGTTCACCTGCAAAGCTACTACCAGACTCACTTTTAGTTTGGGGTTTTATTTGGTGGGGGTTTTTAATGATCCTACCTTACATGGTCTTAAAGAAGAATTTTTATATATATACATACATATTTTTATGTCATGTGGTTTTCCTAGCGTGTATTTTTACTCTTACATTACGTAAAATGTATCTTCACTCCTGCTGTTAGTCACAGCAGATGTGGAATTCTGCAGTAAGCCAGGATGGATCTTTGCCCCGTTCCTTATTGTTTTATTGAAGGCTGAAATAAATCTGTGTATTTAAATATAACCAACTTTGTTTTGCAAAGTGTATAATCAATACATAAATGCAAAAGCATAAGTGCCCTTACATTGAGGCAAGATACTAATTCTCAAATCTTAATCTGTGCCCTGTATTTTAGCTTTGTGGAGTTTATTCAGCAAACCTTCTGTCTCTCAAGTAGTTGATTCCTTTATCTGTACTCATTTAAAATGTTTAATTTGTTTACCTCAGTTTAGTGATACTTTTGTCTAGCTTGGTGT
The DNA here is from genome assembly GCA_013400195.1 of Aramus guarauna. Taxonomy (NCBI): domain Eukaryota; kingdom Metazoa; phylum Chordata; class Aves; order Gruiformes; family Aramidae; genus Aramus; species Aramus guarauna. The sequence goes on along the minus strand of VXBL01005408.1, from coordinate 193,882 downwards.
AGTTTCTTCATTCCCTCTCTTGTCTTTGCCACTAATTATCCCTGGATACCTCTGTCTGCAAGCTAATCAGCTAATCTTCCTGAGCAATTCAGTTAGAGTTAACATCACCCTTAAAAATAATCATCCTTATCTCAACTGTCCCTCTTATACTGGGTGCAACACATCCAGTTTTGTGGATGTTTTACAAACATGTAATGTCCATTTATCAGTTGTCTGACCTCCAGTTATCCCCTGGCTGATTTATATATGTAATAAATTTAATTCCCCTGTCACTGGACTTTATATGACTACTAGCCTGTGTGTGCAGCACATCCACGTTTCTTCTCTCTTCGTCCTTGCATTATAATTTCTGAGTCTGATAAATATTTAATAAAACTAATCTCTTTCCAGACTTGAATGTCTTTTTAATACTGCACTGCTGTTCAGCCTTGTTTTCTAATAAGCTTGGCTATTTGTGTGTGTCCATGAACAGAGATAAGCAAGAATGTGCTACTGAGTCAGCTTTTTTTCCCTTTCCCAGATCCCTACTGTCTCTGCTTGGTATGTCACACCTGGGGTCAGAGACTAAACATGGATGCTAACTAAAGCTTTCTATTTACTTGTTTTGTTTTGTTTTTCTTCTTTTCAGGTTTCAATTCTAGGCTGCCCTGATCCCAAAGTTCATGAGATTGCCTACCAGTATGGAAAAAATGTTGGCATAGCTTTTCAGGTAGTGCTTTTGTTGAACTAAAGGGAATTCAAAATCTAAACTTTTCCAAACTGTCTTCGAAATCAAAGTGGGCTGTCTTAATCCTTTCTATAAATCTTCTCTTAACAAGGATTACTCTGTATTTAGGTTTGGTTTAAAAAAAAAAAAAAAGAAAAAATTAAAAATAATCTGTAGGTTTATCTTTTTCCAGCTAATAGATGATGTGCTGGATTTTACATCGTGTGCTGACCGTCTGGGGAAACCAACAGCAGCAGATCTCAAGCTTGGATTAGCCACAGGCCCCGTGTTGTTTGCTTGTCGACAGGTAAGTCAACAGGAACCTATTTCCCCAAAACAAAAAGCGTACACCGCTCTTCACAGCGCATACACAGGTCCAGCTCAAACGCATCAAGTCTACAGCGTTAAGTGATGAGCGTGGCCTGGGCACATGTGAAAAATCAGTGCATTCAAGACCTGCTGGATTTAGTTTGCACAGGCGAGTTCTTTCCAACTAAGAAACACTTCCATACGCAAGTCCTGTTACCAATAGGCCCTTGTATCAAAAGCAGCGCTAGTCTTTTGCTGCCCCTGTTCAAGTGCTTAACCTTGGCAGAAGGGCAGGTATTCAGAGTTTTTGCATGTTTTCTGCAGGTCATTCCTAAGTAGCTGCTTGTGTATGTTCTTTCTGGAAACATCTTGATCTCTTCAGGCTTTTTGCCAAGTTCTGGGCTTTGTATCCATCCTGGGGCAAGAACTTAAATTCCTGCCTAGCTTTTAGGTGGGCACCTGTATTTATTGGATTTGATCTCATCATCTCCTTGTTCTTAAGCCTTATACAGTTACAAACGTGGGAAGCTTTCCGTTCTGAAGGTAAATGTAGTAGTTTGGATAAGAGAAATAGAAGTATCATAAATAAAATAAGCTTAAAATTGGTCAAGATTTTTAGTGGCTTAAAAATTATTTGCAGGAGTACGAGGGAAACAGAAGTGCCAGCAGCACCAAAAGAAACATTAAAATTGGTGCTAATCTGTAAAGGGGGAAGAAACTGGTTTAATACACCTTGCTCAAACTTCTGGCTCACCTGAGGAAAGATGATTTGGGACTTAGAAAGCAGTCCTTCCTACCAAGCTTCACAGCATGGTACAAGAACTGGTACAACTGGTTCCAGTAGAGCTCTGTGATCTCCCATTGGAACTGGTCAGAGCTTGACATGGGAACAGTTTGAAAGAATTAAAAAAAACAAAACAACAACTTTGACATTTACTTCCCCCTCTTTCTTAAAGAGCCTGGGGTGGGGGGAGGTGGAACATACGCATGTGTTGGTTTCCTCATCCTTTGGGCATTTAGAAATCCATGTAGCAGAAAAGGCAGGCAAGCAAAGAGTATCAGCCACTTAAGAATGCAGATGAATGCGTGCCGAGAACAACCTCCTCCAGGTTCTCAGTGCCTCCCCACAGACTCGTCTAGAGGATTCACAAACTTGTTCTTGAATCATTATTTCAGAATTCGTTGATAAGCAGCAGGATCTTGTTAGTCATCAGCAACTGGGGTTGTCTAAAGAACAGTGAGAGACTCAGGTACAGAAAGGATGCAATTGTGAAATTGTGTGTTCGTGTGTTAAAGCCACTTGTAGAGAGAAACAAGGACGTGTTGCAAGTACTCTGATTTTGGCAGAGAATGGGTGACACGTTGACTTGTGGGTGTTGAATATTCCAATTTTCTTAATTAAAATGATTCTTTTATTCACTTGTTTGGGTTGGCTGTCAACTTCATCTATCATTTAATTAGCTTTATAAGATGAATGACTTCTTCATAATATGGAAATGCAAGAAAAGAAAATCTGTCAGTTCTATTTTAAAATCTTACTTGTTCTTTGTAGGTCACTTTTAAATGCTTTTCCTCATTTATATCTTTGATAGATGGGAAACATACATTTTTGCATTGAAAGATAACTTGACCATCTTGCAAAGTCTTCTACATTTACTGGAAGGCTTTTTTGCTGAAAATTTCCTGCTGTTTTCAGGAAACTGAAAGAACATTGCTACAGCCTTAAGTGATCTATAAACAAAGTAGAAGTGCTAAAAAAATTTGGAGCTTCAACAGATATTTATCTGTGCTGCTACTAAAAATTATTTCATCTGTTTGTGTCTGAGAATAAAAACTGAGCCAGGACTTGAAGATAGTCCAACATGTAATTGTTAGGTATAGGCTGTCTTTTCTCTTGAAATTAATATTATTGCTATTACCCTTTAATATATCTGGTAATCCTCACGTTGTCTTCTTGACAAAGATACATTAGTTCTTAATGTGCTCTGGCTCTTCAGTGGCAGCCGCCTTTTCTTCTTGTCCTCTCCCCTCCCTCTGAAATGCATCTTGGTGCATTAGAGTATTAAGGAGAGGCCTTTATACAAAAAATGTTTAGCTTGATGTGAGACCTGTTTATTCAGTATTTCAAGTTAGTTCACTCAGTAAAAAAAAAAACCCAACAAACGTGTCTTTTTTTAATGAAATACACTAGTATATACTAAGTCTAAAGCCACTGTTAAACTAGTATGGCTGAAGAATGAAGGTTTATTTTTATTATAAGCATTCCTGCCAAATGCTTAGATACTGCCCCTTAAATCTGCAGAACTGCTAATAACAGCTTTGTATTACAGGTTTGGGGATTTTGATATCCTTTAGTACTTAAATATAGAAGGTGAAAGCATATGCATCCTATGTGATTGTAAATATGAGTAATATGAAAATGGATTATCTGAGCATTGCAATTAAATTGTCATTACAAGGGAAGAAAGCTAGGATCTAGAGAAAGCCAAGTATGAGTCACCAGTGAACTTCTAAACGTATCTTCCAAGAAGCCTACCTATGAGTAATAGGGAAATGTCACAACACTGAGGGATGCAATGTCTTTGTTCCCTAACAAGTTTGTAGATCTCCAGTTTCAGAACCAAAGGTGTGCAAGGAAAGCAGATCATTGTTTACAAGTGTGTGGCAATAAAATCATCTTTATTTAACTATAACCCTTTCAGAGAGGATGACCAAACACCTCTTTCCTTTAAAAAGAATTCTTCTGCAGAGTAGTGGCCTTGACTTGTGGCCTCAGTGTTTGTTAAGCACCAAGTTTTTCTGTGTCTGGACTGAAGAAAGTGCCAACATGTTTTGATAAGTGATGCAGACTTCAGTTATCTACTCAATTTGTAGGGAATTGAGCGTGCAGTACTAACTACAAATTCTACATGACTGAAAACAAAATGCACTATAGTTGCCATTTTTCTCTTCTAAAAATCTGTCCTGAGCTTTTTGCAGGCAGAGCCTGTGTATATAAAATACCAGAGGAATGGAAAGCATAAGTGGATATTAACAGTTAAAGGTATCATGAAGGGTTTTACAGGTTGAACTGTGCAATATAGATATAACAAACCTCCTGGGTTCTGTTGTACATGTGGGGGGAAGAGGCGCTGCTTCTAAGTGTGCCAACACTAACCATTATGTGTGATGCAAGAATACCTCAGCCAGATTATACACCTGGAAGTAGCCACATCAGAAGTTACCACACTACATCATCTGCTCAACATGATGAAGTGGCAGGTGCTAACTTTCACTACAGCCAACAGAGCCAGCCAGTTTAAGTTTTAAATGCTTGGGCTTTGATATACTAGTCTTATGCAGATTGCAGGTATTAACCGATCTATACCTGTAGTAACAAGAGCGGCAGGGAAGAGGTCTATACTTCGGTTTCTTTTTGACCTTAGCATGGCAAGCAGCTACACAGAAAACAACTCATAAGCGGTACAAAACCTTCTCCCTTTGTGCTTAGTTTCCAGAAATGAATGCTATGATAATGAGACGATTCAGTAAGCCAGGAGATGTTGAACGTGCTCGGAAATATGTGTTGCAGGTAGGAGTGATACCAAATATTTCATTCCTGAAGTGCTGTCCCATCTGAAGTCAGTCTGAAATTCATTTACTTCAGAGGCAAATAGCAGGGTTGCATTTTCACATACATGGAAGTAGAATGCCATTTACCATACACCATTAGCACTCTTCAGCTGTCTTACTGGCAGTGTTTTAGCAGAGGTGTTAGGTACTGAAGAGCTTTTTTCCCCCTCCAGTAGCATAAAATACACATAATAAAAGTAAAAAGCTCATGCATTAACTCAGTTCCTTCAGCTGAAGAGTAGCTGTATCCAACAACTGGTGTAAGCAGCACATAATTACTAGTCTTGTAACTGCAGTGTACACTCAGTATCAGTTTTAATTGACTCTGGTCTGAAAAGACTGAATAATTGTCTGTGCAAAATTAATACCTATCTTTTCAGGATAGCATGTTTTCTTGTACCTCTCTATTTAGGGCAGGAGGGGAGGGGTTAAACCATTAGTTCTAATCCTATTGAACAGTATGTTATTAATACCAGCAGCGTACTTAAGTTTAGCACGGATGAGTTTTAGTATTTTGAAGCTTTGAGGAAGAGATGTAGGATTCAATGAATACAGAATGAATTCTCTTCCTTTCCCCTCCAGAATTTAATTAAGTGTTCAGGGTACTCACTGACCTTAAAACTTCCCCCTGTAACTGGAATATGCAAAATTTGGCAGGAGTTAGGCTGACCGGTTACGCATTACCTTTAACTTTCTTCTTACATAAAGAGTGACGGTGTGCAGCAAACAACCTACCTCGCCCAGCGCTACTGCCATGAAGCTACAAGAGAGATCAGTAAACTACGGCCATCCCCTGAGAGAGAGGCCCTCATTCAGCTGACGGAAATGGTACTCATGCGAGACAAGTGAGAGAACTCCTTCCGCTCGTTCTGGCAGCTACTTACCAGACTGTGCCTAAATGTACTTCAAGAGTTATTTGCTTCCAACACAGGCTACCAAAAATTATTTTTTTAAAAAAAACTTTTTTTTGAAGTTCTACTTTTTTTTTAAAAAACAAAAAAGTTTAAAGTGTTTTATCGTGGGAAGCCATACAATTCAGAGCAAATCAAACTGCTGTACAATTGTTTTAGTGGGGGCTATTAATTGTGGGGGGTGGGGAAGATGTTTACATGTTGATGCACAAAGGCCACAATGAAAATAAATACAAATCAGTGTATGAGAAAACTCCAGTTGTTCCAGATTTCACTTGTTCACACTAATAAACAGAGCATGCATGTTACTATCTGTAAACTCCTGTGAAGAAAGATGGTGTGAATGCTTTCCTGGCTGTTAAACTACAGAAGTACTTGGAACTGTATGTATGGAAATTGGATGTAGACTTTAATTGGTGATATAAATCAATGAGATGTTTTCCAATTCATAATTTGAGATTGTTACAGTTAGAAATACTGAGCCTTTCGATTTCTTAACTCACACTAAAACCAAATGAGTCAACAGCCAGTCAAAGCTTCAACTTCATCACCTGGCATCACTCATTGATAGAGAATATTCAATAGCTTCCTAGAAGAAGTCGGCTTTGAAGTTCCAGACACATTCCTCTTACGGTAATTATCCAGTACTACCACATTCCTTTTCAGGTTATTTAAGCCACACAGTTTGTAGAACAGGGAAGTACACCACTTCTAACTATCTCTGCCCACAATCCCTTAACACAACAGCAAAGTTCCCATCATGTCTGTTCCCCCTCGGTCATATCCTGAGGCCAGCCTGCCGTCCCTGCTCAGCTGGGCACATCACCAAGCCAGATACGGTTTCCATTGAGAAATGTCAGATACAGATGGTGTCCAACCTACTGCATCTAGATAACTACATTGAATCAAGAATCCTTGCTAAAATTAATTTTGGAAGAAGAAAACTTTTAAGAGTATGTATAAATGTGTAATTCAGGTTTCATATCTAATTTATTTGCCCTGTGTCAGTGATAAAGTCACATTACAAACATTTGCTTTTTAGTACATTGCCTGGGATAACACAGCCATGATTTTGCTACGTTAGCATTCCAAACTTCTTTGCCAAGCCAACCAACAAAGTAATGGACAAGACCTTTGGTTCACTTATATATTTATGAATGGAAAAAGTCATAATGTAAATTTACTCATTAAAAAAACTTGGGTACAAATTACACATACATAAGACCACCCATTTTTTGATTCACATGGACATCTTAGACCCAAACAACTCATTGTAATAGACTTTAGTGAGAATACTCCAGGTAAAGATTACAACAATTGGAAGCATCTTGGATTTTTAAAAAAGTATATTTCAATACATAAGTTTGTATGCATGCTTTAAACAAATATAGTTCAAGAATGAGCAAAGAGTCTAAACAAAAAGTAATATGACCAGCACTAACATTAAACTTCTCATCCAGATTTTAATATGTTAGTCTAACGTAGTGTTAGTTACCATGCTGTACTGAAAAATGTAATGGCACAATCTGATCATGGTTCATTAAATATTATACCCTACTTCCCCAGAATATTTAGGCTGGTCATAAAATTAACAATGCATAAGTAAATAAGTATAACCAGTTATAGACAGCTGCTTGTTTTACAAATTGCCATCAGGTAAGACATACTGTCTCCAGAGACTTAGAGAGATGGACATTCAATCATACCATTAAAACAGTATGGCCTGAAGAAATGGGCACGTATTTTTTTGAAAGTATATTAAGACAATTCTGTAGCTTGTAGTTACACCTTGTAAATAGTCATGGTATGACTGAATACAAGACCCAACTTTGAAAAGCAAAGGATTTTAATCGGCATAGTGCATGATTGATTCAACATAATTCCCAGGGAACAGGCCAGTTACTCGATTGCAAACTCCTTCATACCAGCCGTCATCGTTCTTCTTTATCACATAAATGATTGCACCCTCCATAAATGACAGCTCATCATCTTTGTCCTTTGTATAGTCATATATAGCAACAACTGTGGATTGAACAGGAACATGTTTAGCATTTTATTAATAGCACCAGTATTCACATTTTTGAAGTACAATTATTTTTTTAAAAGACTAGTTTGCTATCCTGGGATTTTCCATAATGAATTCATGTGCTTTCCCTGTTGAACACCAAGTCCAGAAAATGAAATTTCACTTTTCTTGCCACATTAGCTACCAGTAAGAAGTGGGTGGTGACTACACTGACCACTCAGTGAAACTATTGACAGAGAGGTACTGTTGACTGCACCACAGTACAGCAGGGCATATGGACACTTAAAAGCTGAACTATGAAAGAACTGGTTCCATGACTGCGTTGGTCGTTTCTGGTCACATTACTTCAAAAGCACACAGAGCCCTGTTCTAGACTGATTGATTGACTGGAGAAAGCTTTACAAAAANGGGGGGGGGGGGGGGGAATCTCCAGCCCCTGCAGCTCTAGAGCATGTATTTCAGTGCTGCCTAACACAGCTGCCTAAAGCTACTGTACAGAAATGCATGGATTTTGTTACTGAGCTTCTATGGGAGAAGAAGTTTTGGCATTACTTTTCAAGGAGCTGCAATGAGTGCAAGTATAAAAAGGTCCTGTAGGAAAAAGTAGAAGCAAATTTACAGCAACGTTGGCTATTTTTCAGTACCTGCTTGGTAAATACATTACTCCTACCAACCTCCAACTCATTGTGTGCAATTAACAAAGCAGAGAGCTCCCCAAGGAAAGTAAATGTCACCACAATACTGGAATTAAAAACTACTACTACGAATACACAAACTTTGGACATCACAGCCTTACCCTTTAAAACAGTTAACATGGATTTATGCAACTGATGAGTTTTATGAATTCCAAGAACCTACTATTTTACACATATATTCTCAGAAATCTGATGTCTTAACACCTAGCAAATAACGATGTGCTGTATCAGTTACTTTCATCCCACAGGTATGTGCTGCATGCAGTCCAGCTAGGAGTGAAGGTGGAACACAACAGTTCTGCTAAGACAGGTATGACAGGTAGCCTACCCCATTCCATAGGCACCGCAGTGCCAGCCAGATCACGGGGTAACTTGCAACTTTGCTGTTGACGTGGTCATTGTCAGAACACAGACAACTCTACATGCTTGAGATCAGCACCTCAACCATTCATGGGAAGAGACATTTACTACAGAAGTTCACACCTAAGCACGGTTTATAGTCTGCTGGTCTAGAGGCACTGGTAAGTCTCCAAGGAAGCTTCACCACATTCTATAGCTAGATCCACTCTAGCTATCTAGTTTGATGGGATAAACAGAGTCCAGACTTTCTGGCCTTTTTGCAACGCTATTTCTAGATGATTGCCCAGCAATCCTGAGGTAGCTGTAGACACACACAGTCCAGCAGCTCAGCAGAGGAAAGCCATCCAATTTACATCTGCTTCTCAGAACAAAGGATTTTTTTTTTTAATTCGTTCTAGAATGCTGGAAGGTATTTTATAATCCTTCCAAAGAAGGATTATATTTTATCACATTAGGTGTAGTCACAGACAAGCTAAGAAAAGAATGATTCGAGTTCTCATTTAACAGGGACAATGATTGTTTTCATCAAACCCAAGCCAAGTCATTCCCTTCAGATACCATTAATCCTCTGATACTGCAGTAACAGAGTTGCTGCAGTTCTCTTACCTTTCTCTATATAGTTTTTAGGTGCCCAGGCAGGATCTCCATCTGCATAGGGATCACTGTACTGCACAACAGCAGCCTCCTCATCCTCATAATCCACAGGGGGTGGGGGTGGAGGAGGAGGAGAGTCATCAAACATCGGCATCTCATCGGGAGGCGGTGGGGGGGGAGGAGTCGGGCTATCAGCAACTAGAAACATTTGGAGATTATGGTTTTTTTTCCTTAAAACAGTGTGGAGATGCAAACAAACCTGAGGCTGTGCACTGTAAATAAAAGGGGTGGGGGGACAACACACATAGCATGCACTATATAATACCATGCACTGATTAGAAACAGAGGCTTTGTATTAACAGTTACAACATACAACTACATTTGTTATTAGTGGTCAGATCTATGTATAAACGCTACTAGAGTCAAAGCACATGCTGCAGGGCATAAGCTGAACACCAGCAGAGAGGAAAGCGCCCTGCTCCGACGTCCATGCGCTGAGGGGCTAGCTGCAGCAGTTAGCTATGGGAGGACTCCGAGTGGCACCCTCTGAGCCAGGCAGCAACAGGCCTCTGGACTGGACCAGCAGCTTGATTGGTTTTTTAACAAATCCTTTTCTATAACAATCACTTTAATTTATTTCTGAACACTGCTTCTTTGTATTCCTTCTCTCTCAGAGCTAGCATTAAGGGGACAAAAAGATCTGGTGTGGATCATAAAAAAAGGAAGCGACTAGTGTTTAAGATTTAACCAGGTAAGAGAAAGTCAAGTAATCCTTCCACCGAAGAAAGGCTTTGTACAGATCCTTACTTGCAGACTAGCTTGTGTGCGTCCACACATCCAGGATTCAATTAATAAATGGAAAACTACAACAGGCAGCTGCTGCTCTTGGGGAAAAAGTGCTCAAGGAATTAAGTGTATAATCCAAAATGTCAAATCTCTTCCCTGAGATTCTCCAATCAGTAAAATTACAAGTTGCTTTGGGAAAGGGAAAAAAAGAGAAAGGCATTATGGTACAAATCAGTCTTAAAATCAATTCATCAAATTAGTTTTCAGTAACGTGCACAGCAGCTGGCAGCAAAGGAGAGAGAGAGAGCACGCTCAGATGCAAGACATCAAGTCACTTATCCTATTCCTTGGGAACTGTGGTCCACTACACATGGACCTAGGCGTAAGCACTACGAAGCCAGAAGTTACAGAAAGGAAGCTACTGTCACTAATCTCAACTTTGTTATATAGCAATACAGATTTAATCGTAAGAGATTTGGGAGTCTCCACATTGAATACACAGGCTGCTCTAGAAAGTGTTTGACTGGAAGGGAGCCATCAGGCTGGGCATGTCCTCCAGAACATGTAGCTCCAGCACACTACACGCATTTTGAGAAGAAAGCCAAGCTGCAGGGCAAGGAAAGAACAACAGTGAGTGAAGCTTTAGCTACTGCTAGTTACAGTGGCACTGGAGATCAGAACTAGGGCTTCTGTTTGCTCTAATGCTCTTTACTTTTGCCTGGCCACTACTGCAGCAGTGACTAACCTTTGCTTCTTCAGCCACATGCCCTGACAAGGGGTTTGAGCGTAGCTCCCATGTCCTAGGTGCCTCAGACTGGCTGCACTGGTACAGGGGAAGCCAAGTCTCCGGCAGTGAGGGGGCAGAAGGCAGCAGGGAGCTGCTGGGGCAGAGGCTGCCTCAGCCCTGGCACACCGCCCGCTCTCTACCCCTTGAAGAGCTAATGCCATTGTTCACCTGCAAGCCCAGCTCCTCTTCAACTTGACCAGCTGAGCTGTATACTCCACAGCTCTCGCCATCAGTAAGACTGGCTGTCACTGTATCAGTGATTCCTCTCCCATACAGAAGCCCATTTATGTCACTTGGAGACAGACTAACAAAGTCTTTGGCTGAGTGCACGCTACGTCTTGCCCATGTTACTGAATAGCACTCACAGGCAGGCTTCATTAATCCACCACAGACACATGACAACACTGTTTATGAATGGATTGGGTTTGTGCACTAGTTTCAGCACATCTTTCACAAAATGTATTTTTCCCCTTAATTTCTGTCTGCAGCCAGGAAAAAAAAACCAAAACAGTATTGAAACAACAGTCCTTTGAGATCTTGAGAAATCCTTACCTTGAGAAATGTAAAAAGTTGTATTTATTCAACAATGAAGTTGCTTATTTGAAAAGAAGAAAAGAAGGCAGGAAATGCAAGTGTGAAAGCACCAACGCATGCCCTAACTGAGATGCAGTGCAGACACTGCCTGTTTTATGGAAAACAATTAAAACAATGTAACTTCACATTTAAACAAGGGGAGAGAATGGAACAGAAAATTAGACAAGTGCCGCCCCATGGAAGCATCCCCTTGCCTCTTAGATTTTAACCTAGACTTTTTCTGACCTTAAAGGCAAACTCTACAACAGCATTACTTTTCATAGGGGAGTTAAAAGAAAAAAAACATACAGAAACCACACTAAATGAGAACGGGTAAAAGGATCAGTATTTATACAGCTCCAAATTGAGATATCTTTTCTTGTATGCATTCACATCCCTGTTCTTTAAATGGGGACAAGCAGACTCCTTTTTAAAGGACTGGGTGTGACAGTACAGCAATTTACACCCAATCAATTGTCCCTGGGCACCAGACACACTGGTAAATCTCTGAAGGAGACACCCACAGTTTGGGCACAGGGCGCAGGAAAAAAGAATAGGCGTTGCATGGTTTCTAAGCCCTCTGTCCTTGTCCTCCAGAAGAAGTCCACAGAGCAGAGGATGTTGCTTTCCAAACCCACAGATCTTTATAAGGAAAAGACAAGCCTACCTACACGTCTCCCTAACTCCGCTCCCCCGTAGACTTCTTGCAGAAAAGGAGGCAGATGAAAGTCTAGCACACAATGCCAAAGCTCAACAACAGCCCCTACAGCCAGTTTTGCTGAGCGTATGAATGCACAGACTGCCACATGAACCCCTGCCTCCGAAATGAGGCGGCAGCAGCTCAAAGCCATACTCGTTACATAACTTTCAAACCCAAGGGACTGTTAAAAGAAAGAAAATAAAGAGAACAATTCCTAAGATCAGATTTCAAGCTTCAGCTATTTTTGCTGCAAATCTCATTCACAAGTCAGCTTGCATTTTGTTGTTGCACACACGAATAAGGCTGTCCCTTTCACCTCCGCTCTCCCAAGGGCTGTGTTATCTCCAGGAGGACAATACTTGGAACAATTCAGAAGCAGGTGTCAATTTTCTCAAGTTTATCTGCAAGTGAAGACATTCTGTAACCTTCATCCTCAGTAGGTTTACCTCTACACCTTGAATTTTGGAAAGGTTCATCAACACAATTTTGCCGCATACTATTCTACATCAACATGATTCTTACTAATTACCTAGCACAACACCAAAATACATTGTTTTTGAATGAGAACCAGAGAGATGTCTCCTATCTCTAGGGGAATGCTCAGAACATGACCACTTAAAAGCTCTAACAGGAAGCTGAACAGCAGCACTAGATACATCTGGGGGGCCCTAAAAGTATGCTGGAGCTATATAGCTGCTATGGTGTAGTAGGCCCTACGATCCTCACAAACTTCACTATGGCTCCCAAACACTTTACAAATATTTTCCACTTACTTCATGTCCTATCTACATTGCATTTATTCTGTTGTTTACAGAACTGCAACATATTCCTACAGCAAAGATATTCCCAGATCTGGAACACAATTTTACACTTGCACTACCATTTGGGACAGTAACACTCACCTGAAATGACCCAAGCAGTAATGGTAGAAGCAGAGTTACCAGTATAGAACACCTTGCAGCACAGATCATAGCCAGGGAGCGTATCTTTCACAAACCTAACAAGCAGAGCTATGCTGCAAGAAGTTCAGCAGGGAAATCTGGCTAGAGAACACAAAGAAATGGAGGATGACAGGCTACCGAGAGGAGAAACACCTTACAGGGTCCTTTGTAATGGCATTAGATCATAAGACTGGACATTTTCAATTGACTGTAGGGCTTCCTGAAAACTACTACAGTATTGGAATCAATGGCTACACAATGCATGTTTTGACGGTCTACATAAGCCTTTCTAATAAACTAATCAATTATCCCTAGTGAAAAAGCCTCAGACAGGATGATTCAACATGAAAATAATATTTTTAATTAAGATACATTTCTATATTCACACCAAGCATATGCCACATATTTCACACTATTTCTATAATAAATTTGCAGTTCAGAACTTAAATGGGTCAGTAATAATCATGCATGTGTTATAAAATATTGAAGAGCGTGCCCTTCAGCTCCAATAGCATATTGACACTAGAATGCAAGATGGTATTAGCTTCTGGAAAAGGAAACAAAATAGAGTCTGACTTGCCAGCCATGCATGCTAGAAGAAAGTAGGCTCTACCCTTTAACAGCTCAGCTTGTCCGAACTTACTGTTTTCCTGCACCCTGGCCACGAAGCCTGTGAGAGGTATCTGTGGAGTCAACTGAGGCATAGGGGGAGGGGGTGGAGCAATAGAAACTGGTAGCAACACACACACCATTTCGGGAAAGTCAAACAGACAAAGGAAAAAAAGAAAAAAAAAAGGAAACAAACAAAAGCAGCCGTCAGTAACGCGGACCACAAAACAAAGTATGTATAAGAACACACACATGGAAGAACCTTCTTCAAGTTTGTGTTTCCAACAACGCTGAATTCGTGGTTAGCCAATTGAGGATCAAAAAGCAAAGCTCGCCCCCACGTTGAGCTGAACAAAAACCAAGCGCAGGCTTGTGTCTGGACACTCACAGGGTGCACGTGTGAAAAGACTTGTTTCGCTTCACTTAGGGAGTATATAAAACTAAGCTTTTTCTCTTGCTGCCAAATAAGGGTTACTCAAATTTAGTAGTTATCTTTTAAAAGAAGTATGCTACTAGAAGTAGAGGTGATGTTTCACAAGATTCTGGACACCTCTAAAGAGTAGAGCACTAGATCAAGTGCAGCAAAGCGACACTGACACAGAGCAAGGACAACCTCTTTACAAGGGCAACAATGCTGCAACATCAATACTTAATACTCATGCAAAGAGCACCTCCTGTAATTTTGTTCTGCTGGGGTTGGGGGCAGTGGGTTGGCTTACAATGGTTTTGTTTTACATAGAAAAAGGGACCTTGTTTGCTTGTTGGTAGGAAAAACAGATGGGTTTAGAGCAGAATGGAGCTTTATTTTAAATTACTGAGTCTTCTGTGGTTAGAAGGCACTCAGCAACCAACTGGCAAAGGCTTCAACAGCTACAACTGGTGATACTAGCACACAGAGCTCCTCAGGAAGCACTTGCAAGCTCGTCTTTGCAGAAGTATGTACCTATTTGATGAGTAACAAGATAGGAGACACATGGCATCAGTGCTCAGACAGCTGAGATGTTCAACTCTTCCCTCTATGGGTAGGAAAGAGGCATGGTAGTAGAAGGGCATGCCATTCAAAGTATCTCCTCTGGCAGGGCGTCTCCCCACGAAGCAGGGAGGAAAGAAAAAAAAAAAAAAGGGAAAAAAAAGAAAAGCCCCAACAAAACATCAACTCATTTGTTTATACCGTGCCCCTTCTCAGCGGAATTTCTCTTGCACTGAAGCAGAGAAATTCCTGTGAAGGTAGGAGTTCAGCAAAGTAATCCAGTTGGAACCAAATTTGAAAGAGGTTCTGTACTTCCAAGTAAGCAACAGTTTTAAACAAAGCCATAACTAAGATTAATGTTTGATGAATAAAAATGAAGCATTTAGTTCATTACAAAACTAATAATCAAATAAACTGTATGGGAGAAATGATCGATAAAAGAGGGACAACAAACAGGTTTCTCACAAAATTGAAGTAAACATCTAAGAAAAAAAAAAAAGAGTATTCGTTAGCATGAAAAGTAAAACCTTAAGGGAACATGGGACCTGAATTTAATGTCATGACAGTAGCATTAAAAATAATAATAAAAAAAACCCCAAAAATCACCAGTTACAGCAACAGAGGAAAACAGTTGAAAGTAGAAAAACACACCCATCAAAATACTGTTTAAAAATGTTGACAATCAGTATTTTGAAAACACCAGAGAGGCTAGATTAAGGAACAGCACCTGCATTTGAGCAAAAATTGCTTTGGACAAACGTAAGTGTTGAGAAACAGTGGTGTGCACAGCATTTAAGACAACTGAACTATTTCCAGAAGTCCTGTTTATTCAACAGAACACAACTGTTCAAACAGGAAGGAGTTTCTGTTGTTATGGTGAATTAATTTGGGATAACGAGAGCGTGGAGGAAAATGAAGGGCCAGTATGGGTGAGAGTGGGAGGAAAATCAGGATTGGAGAAGAAAAAAAGATAGATACTGTGCATATAAAAATGCTTTCTGATAAACATAATACTTCTAAATCACTGAGAAAACTCTTCACCTCAGCATCTCAAACATTTTATATGTGTTTTTTTTACTTAAGAGTAAGTAGACAACAGCAAACACTGATCCAAAGTGATCTTCAGCCCAAACATAAACATTTCTTTTAAAAAGAAATATCACTCTGAAGTTTAAAAGAGTTGGCATGCTGAAGAACACCACCAGAAACCATTAGAGGCCTATCACTCCTCTATGTGTAGCTGGTCAAAGTTTATGGAAACAGCAAGGAAGAAGTTTCCTGATAGAAACAGCTTTCTGCCAATGCTCAAGTAGATCCGTCTTTTGCAGATCTTGCTGCAGTGAACCTGGTTTGCCCTGTTGGGTAGGTAGGCAGGATGCTGCTGACTAAAACTTGCGCACTTGCCCACGGCATCCATCCCTTCCCTCATTCATCTCCGTCTATACTACTACTAGTGTGGAAGCACAGAGGAGTCGGCTAAAAAGAGACTGAGCTCTTCTTTAACAGTCAAGCCTAAACTTAAGAACAAAGGAGAAACTTGGAATCAGGAAAGGACTTCGGAAAGAGACAGAGACAGGGAGAAACTGTGTAATGGGAAGTTTGTTAGACGAGCACTGTGCTCTGACAGTACTCGCTTGCCACTAGCTCAGTAGTGGAGGGACTGTACTACAACCATATTAGGTTTCCTGCAAAAACAAAAATCTGTGTTTAGTTTATGTTCTCCAAGCACACCTGAAATGTTAAGTATAATGTGCCTATAATTAGATAGGCAGTCATAATAATTTGTTGTCATGAGTAACAGCAAACAAGTCAGAGGGGAAAACAGTATAATTGCATATAGTGCAATCACTGTACAACTTCAATACAGTTTTTCCTCGTTTGTTTTTCCTTCTATTTTAGGAAAGAAAGCAGTAATCTGATTGATGCTCTTCATAAATGAATTAAAATGCCATGCATGCTTTTACAATCATTTTGCTCAAAACAGTTTGTGATTTCAGAGCTCAAAAGCTTACTTGAATTTTGAGAATAAAGAGGCCCGCCATTAACATGAGGTTGAGCAGAAAATGGGGCAGTCACAGAAGGATTCCGTCTGTATCCACCAGAAGATGCTGAAGAAGTGGTAGAGTTGTGTCGCGAGATTTGCCTGGTCATTGTGCCATACTGGGAACCAGGAGCTGAACCCGGAGCAGCTGAAAAGCATTAGCCAGAGGAACCACGGAAAAGACTTAAGCAGAGCATTACTTGGGATAGAATGCAGAAAATAGAAAAAAGCCCAGAACATGGGAAATACTTGATTACAGGTCGCCAATAATTTAAGGCCAGTAACAGGAGATTAACAGAAAACAAACATCCCTGTTATAATAAATAATGAGAAAACACATGTAGGACATAAACCAACACTCATATAAAGGGCATTTGAGAAATGCTGAGAATCACTTTGAGAGACTGGTTTGGACTGGAAAATTGAATCAGCTTCCAACCCCTAAGCATATCTCAATTATTATACATGCAACACCCTTTATTAAAAAGCACACAGAAAAAAATCCGCATTCTGCTCAAAGCAAATGTTTTCCATTGTGAACCAGAACTTGTCTCCAATCTAATATAAAAATACACTCTAACAAAACAGTAAAACAAATGTCCTAAGTTTCAGATACTTGGCACATTTATCAATCATATTTGTTGTGCTTTTATATTGACGGAATTTGCACTAACAAATCAGCATTGACAATGCCAGCTGACAGAAAGACATGTCACTCGTTCTTCAGGATGAGGACCCATTTTTACCTTCCACATGCTTGCTGCACAAACTTCAAGGTTAATAAAACAATTCAAGTTCTCTTTTGGATTAACCTTTGACAGAGAGAAGGATCACACCTTGCAAACTAGTGAATCTCACACGTTGAGGTCACATGGATCAATACAATTTTTAAATGCAAAATTGTTTTGCAATAAAATGTTTTGTGCTTTTATATACATATGTATATATCTTATATAAATATATATAAATATATACAAAACACATACACACACATATATAAACACAAGCAGTGTGTGATCAGAAGTTTGCAGTGCTGTAATGCTATCCAAAGTCACTTTCGCTTAACTCTTCAGTAAGGGAAAGTGCAAAGGGTTATGTGGGTCAAAGCCTCCAAAGCTAGTTTCATAACACAATCAATGAATTTTGTCATCAGCCTGTGATAGGAAAGGGTGGAGTATTTTTTCCTGCTCATTTTGAAAAGTCCTACAGTTAGATCCCATCCCAACAGCTACATGTAATGCCTGAAGCAATTTTTCAAGAACTGTTAGTGTGTATTCTCCAGTCTTCCAGTTTGCCAATCACCTGCAGCATTACAGAATCAAACCCAAGCCATTGTGACAGACACTTCTGCTTTTCAGTCACCTTACGCCCACAGGATAGAATACATACATCACTCTACACCATCAGCTACCAATTTTAAGCCAGAGTGCAACTGTTGTGGCTTAGTTTCAGCTGCAGGAGCAATACAGCAGAATACCAATTTTTAAGCTGATTTTGAGTTCTTATAGATCAGACTAATTGGATCTTAGCTTTACTGGGAATAGAGATTTGAAGCAACCCCCAGTACCTTGTGCATTTACCTTCAGAGGCTTTAACCACAGGAAATTAGTGGAGATTAGATTCGTTTAAAAACAAAAAAAAACCAAAAAAAATCCCAGAACTGATTTTTGTACTGAAATCATGTAGACCCACTCCAGAAGAAAAAACACGCTCACTAAGTCCATTAGGAAGAGATGATTATTGATTATGCAGCACGACTGCAATCACTTCAGCATTGACACAAATCTCACCTATCAGACTGCCCATCGGGAGAGGTGGTGGCAGTGGTGGTGCTGGCGGGGCTCCAGGAGGAGGAGGAACAGAAATGTGTGCTAATAAAATAGTTTATATTCCCAATTAGGCCATATATTTTAAAAAAGCAAATAAGAAAGCATGGGCACTTGATAGGCTTCCCAAATAAATACAGAAATTCAGCTGATAAAAACTGAGGCCCTGATCCTACCAAGGGTTCTGTACTTGCAGATCTTTATTCCCATTGATTTTTACGGGATGCCAGACAACAGCAAGATTTCATGCCTACTCGTACCACTGCAGGATCAGAAACACCTGGGAAAGGAAAGCCTACACGTGCTTAAGAAAGTGAAGACTTGCCATCCAAGGAACAGATATTTAAGAGATGCAGTAGCAAAATTACATTACACCAAAACTCCACTAGTTTTTGTGCAAATTAGCTCTGTGTGCTTACAAAACACACAGAGAGTAAACAAGTGACTGAGTTTGTTTATTACCAAGGTAATAATTCTGCTGGCTTATAATAAAGAAGAATTCTACACATTCTCACCATTCATCATTCTTAAAGACAACTGAGTATGCTTTTGAAGCTGAGAGATCCTGCACGGTTCTTTTTTATTGCTGTGCCGTCTTATACACACTAGTTCTCCTGCCTCTCTCAGTGATCTCCATCATAGCTTAGCAACTTCAGACTTTAATCTTAGCATAAACAACACTGGTGGATAAGCCTGAATTCTACTACTAGCAGTGTTTTTGTAGGTCATCTGCATTTTATTTGAAGACTTTTAATTAAAAAAAGAACATGGACATACCATCATTGGCAGATGGTAAAGTTAACAGGCTATTTCAGAAGACATTTTCCATCCAACATGTACGTAGTTGCTGCTGCTTCTCAGGGGATCCGGAAATGCCAAATTGTAGATAGGCATTTTAAAATACACTTAAGCTTTAAGAGGACACACCTCTCTCCTCCTATCCCCTTTCCCCCTTGATTATCTTGTAAAAACATGGACCAACAAAAGTGTTTTAACCATCCACTATTCTATAGTGATTGTTCTGTAAGTACTTTTGGTAAAGAATTAAAACTTTAGCTATCCCTCAGCACTCAAACTATTTCCTGACTAGGACTGTGCTTCAGGACAGTTTCTATCCCATTGCATTCAGTCAAAATCCCTCTGCAAACACAAGTGTCTGACATTACAGCCTTAAGTTGACATGGGAAGAGTCCCACATACCTGGTCCAATGGTTGGCGGTGAAGGCGTAGGCACGGCAATGGGAATGCCAATACTGCTGCTTCCACTATTCTCTCGACTGCCACTTCCTCCACTACTACCGCTATAAAAGAAAAACACAAGTATTAGCACAGCATTTCCTACAAAAGCATATCCACAGTCACACTTCTTGCGTGAGGTCTGCTAGCCTAACTCCATTACAGACTGTTGAAAAATCCCCTATAAAATGCCTCTGTCTCTACCTACAATTGCATACAGCTAATCAAGTCTTGGTGCATTACACTCCTAATAAATGAAATAAGCTAAGCTGATAACCATCACTAAGCATAACATGCCTAATTAAATGCTTTAAAAAATAAAAAGGTAAGCAACCATACCAGTTCTAGGCAATGGAGTAACAACTGCAAAAATAGTTCAGGGGCCTTGTAATAATTGAAAGTAATAAGCTGGGGCTGGAAGAGTTCATGCCTAAACTATAAATATTTAAGATTATTTATGCTGTCAGCTGAAGGAATATTTCCTCTATGCAGAACAGAAGTTTAGATTGAGAACTTTTTAACTGAGAACAAACATGATAAACCAATTAGAGCGGGGTGTGGGGTGGATAATTTTCTGTATATTTAACACCCTCCCCTCACTCATGGACACACATTTTGTGTATGTGAAGTTTGTTTCTAAGATAGTCTGAAAGGTACCAGTACAGCCAGGTCACAATTTATCTAAGTACTGTTATATGATATACAAATTAGAGGCCAGCAATACAGATTTTTACAGAACATACTTCTAGTGAACTACTGGATAACATTTCTACACATGCCTTTGGAGGTCATAACACTACTCTTCATTGAAGGACCTGAAAATGAATCAAGATTCAGGTGGAATCTGTCCTTATTCTTATCCAAGAGCATTCCTTAGGCGAAGGCTTGAATTTACATGGATTAAATGGATAACAAAGGGAACTAGGTAGTCACGGTATTTTGAAGCCAAAACACCACTTTAACCTATCCATGTTAACTAAATAGTACTTACTAAATGTTATAGATTATTTACCATTCCTGGGTAGCTACAAATAAGTGCTATCAAGAGTTAAGCACAAATGATTCAAATATATCTTAATAACACTGTTATAAAAAAGAAAATCAGTGATCTGAAATGGAAGCCAAGATAATTCTTTCAAAATTAGCATTCTGTCTGCTGAAGACCTTGATCTTGTCACCATGGTTGCAGCTGAATTTCTAACTGTAGTCTACATAAAAGAAGATCTTGTGAGACAAGAGTAGGGAGCATTCACAGTAGCCAGCTAAACAGATTAACAAGGTCTTCGTTGCAGCCATATTAGAAGTTATTTCATTCTGAGTGTATTTCATGATCAACTGTGTCCACAGTACTCTCTCAACCCCTGTTAGTGACCTGCTGTGTTTAACTGCCTATTGGGAGTTAAAAGAAAAAAAAAAAAAAAAAAGAGACAACAACAAACAACAAAAAGTTGGGAAGGAAGCTCTCTGAAAAATAAGCTATCTTACTTCTAACTACATTGATGTCTTCTGACTGTTTTTTCCCTGCAGTTTGAAGTCTATGATAAAAATCAAATTGGAAAAAACTGAACTCACTCGGAGAATGATCAAGCCTTGCAATTAAAGAAAAAATTTACATTTAAAAAACACCAAGGTACACTCGGAACACCCTTCTCACCCAAAACAAACACTACTCTTTCATCAAAGCCCTTAAGCATGTGGAAACAACTGGCTGATGCCAATACCTGCTCTGTGAATAGGTTTTATTTTCTACTTCCATCATGCATGAGCATTAAGTTTTAGCCAAAAGAAAGCAATCAGCTCTTTCAAGCTACCTTCATCAGTGTTTCTAATCAACAGAAACTTCCCTTTGCAATTAGTGGTCTTGAAAAGGTAAAAGAAGAAGAAAAAGCCTAAGTGTATTTTAGGCTAAGGTTAATAATGCAGCTTTAAACCCATTAGGACCCATTACTACCCTACCTTGCAACTGCATAAATTTTGACGGTTTCCTTATTCTTGGGAAACAAATACCATGGAACAAAATTAATTTATTTTATAAAATGAGGCCTGTGGTTGTGGAAGTTGCTAGATACACAGTGAGGCTTCTATAGAGTATGAAGACACTTCTGTGTGTTAGAGAAGTCAATAATGCAACGAAGATCTGTTAATGTAGAGTGGCAGAGTAACTCACCTTTTGCCTTCCAACAAAAGCCAACAGGCACAAAGCTTCAAAGGTTTTCTGTGACTTTAGTAAGCATCAGCGTGCTAGGCAGGAAAGGGTCATAGTGAGAAAACGCTCTACCTGTGTGTTCTGGGTCTCTGGTTCAAGGAAGCCGTCCTTCCAGGACTGTGCTGGCTGCCCAGTCTGGCAGGACTGGTCATGTAATCATTGGGGACTGTTGGTGGTTTGACTGGCTCCAGGGTTTTGTAAGGAGTATTTCGTCTGGTCAAGGAGAAAAACATTTGAAGACAGAAAGATAAAGGATCAGAAGATCAAAAGGATAAATGAATAAAAGTAGTGAAGCCATTTGTTTTCTTAAGTTTTCAGGAGAGATCACTGCACAATGACCCACATTACAGTATATTAAACAAATTCCACTGGGCGAGGTAGACAGGTCCCATCCAACTCTCTAAAGTGCTCTTATGTAGACAGATCCATACAAGTTGGCCTACAGCACATAAACTGATTAAGAAGCCCCTAAACTGTATTTCCCACCCAAAATATATTCTTTGAAGTACATAACACAGAATCGTTACATAATATTCTGGGGTTACCTTTCAGTAAACTGCACTTGACAAGCTCTTGCACTGTAACAATTTCCTTTTCCCCCCCTTCCCCTCCCCCCTCCAAATGCTTTCCAAAAGCATTCTTGGCTAAAGGTATTCAGCTCATTTAGACAGGAGTAAGGCTGAAAGAGTCAAAGAACAAGTTTCATTTGCAATCACCAGCGCTCTTCCTAGTAGCATTGTTTCACACAGTAATCAAGCAATCTCATACCACTTAAGCAGATCTTAAAGTGCTTCGCAGATGAGCTTCATTGTCTCCATTTTGCAGCCCAAGAAAGTGAAGCCCAGAGGCTTCCAAGGTCACCTGACAAACTGCATAAAGTCAGAAACGTAGCACAGATCTTTCGAGATCTATTTACCAGACCCTTTACTGCCTTAAGAACAGTGCCTTTATTGTATTGAATTGCAGAGTTCTTCAGTTCTCACCAGTAACTAAGAGATCCCTTGCAAGACATGGAATTTGGCAATGCACCAGCTAAGCAAAAACAAAAATACTAACTAGTGGCATTTAATCATCTGTTCAATTCCTGGTTATAACTGAGTCAGTAAGTTACACGGCTTCCTGGTATTTTAAGAAACTTACTGACTTCCTTTTTACAATATGGAAAGCAACAGTACTACATTTTAACTATAACATTTTATTATTAAAATCTCTCAAAGAGAAAAGTGGAAATACCATAATTGTTTGCATGCACTGTGGTGTTTGTAAATTATTTTGTCTATATAAAGAACTCCAGATGACTTTAATATGCAGGCTGCCACCACCTATGTATCTGCCAAAAGAGATCAGTCATGGGAAAAATAAACTAACTTTGTATTCCAGTTGTAAGAGATAGACCTCTAAATGCTGCCAAATAAAATGATAAGCAGGGAAGATTTTAAAGGTGCTTCCAATAGAAATAACCTTGAAAACTAATGTTTTGAAGTATTCTACCTTGGAACGCACTGGCAATAGGAACTACTATTCAGGTCTGTAGTACTATTTATTTTGCCTATACAATTTAAAAACCCCAACTACATCCACAAGTTCAGCCATTCAGTTTCTCCTTTCTCAGCTTCATCGAAGAACACAATCTCCTAAGCACCAGAGAAGTAAAAAATTATTTCTTTCCATCACTCAAATCAATCCTTCCCTCTGATTTTCTGCCAGCCTTACGCGCAATGCTGGTGCCTGTTGCCACCAGGGAGAGGTATAGGGTGCCCAAACCCCTCAAGGCATGAGTGCAACTGCTCCCTTCATCCAGCTCCAGCAATTCACTCGTTTTCCTGCGGTACTTCCAACCCCAGTATCCTAGGTTTTGCACAGCCTGTCCCTGATCTGCTGAAGAGATCCCAGCTTCCTGGAGTCTCTTTACCTTTTCAGCCCAAGCAATTTCTGTGCAGGGCTCCCTCCTCACCATATTCCTTTAGATAGTCCTGCCTTGGAGGGACAAGCTGCACAATAGGCAGCACGTACTTAAAGGCCCGTGTTACACACCAAGCTCATTCTGATTTTACACGCTTATCTCTGTTTTCTGGATCAAAGGGAAAAGAGTGGTATCCTTGTGGTTTCTAGCAATTTTTTCTGCATATATTAGGGAAATAGTCATGCCTATGATATTTCATGCTTTGGCAGAACACGGCTGCTCAAGACAAGAGCTGTACTTCCTGAACAAGAAGGGCAGATAGAAATCTCTGTTAGGAACCCACATTATTCCTCCCCCTCAGCCAACTGCTGCCTCTTGTCAAGCTCATCTGGAAATGACGTTCAGCTGATTAATCCTTATCAGGCATCAGCTAAGGCAACCAAACAGCTCTGGCTTGTTCGCGGGCTGGGGGCGGGGGGGAGCATTAGAGGCAGCTCATCCATACATCAACGCTACTGTTTCCACTAGCAAACGTCCAAAAGGACATGAAAATGCTACCCAGCTTCCCAGGGCTGATAAACAACTCTCTCTCAGCTGGGATAAGAGAGATAACTGGAATACTGATTGCATGCCCTTGAGCAATGGGAATTTTCACAAAACATGTTGAGGAAATCTCTAGGGTAATTTCTCTGCAGAATACACAACAAACACTGAAACGAGAAGCAGTAAAGCATCAAATCAGGATTAAAAATCACTAAGTCTTTGACAAAAGGAGTTGCTGCTTCTAATTTTCCTTGACAATTGCTCCTGATCCTCATCCTGTTCCATCTCATTACTCCTCATTTTTCCAGCTCCCCACCTCACCCAGACAACATACCTGAAGCCAACACATCCATGCCAGCCAGCTTTACAGTGACTCAGTCCCCCACAGCATAAAGCAAAGACTAAGAGTGACAAATAGGTAGAAGGTCTTGTTTACGATACCTTTTGGAAGATGTTGCACGGTTAGGCAGACAAACCACACGGCACGTGCTCTGAGCTTCTCAAGTATTAATGTTTTGGACCCTAGCAACAACTACTTGCTGGCACACCAAGATAAGCAGATTTCCCTCCCCACAGGTCCACAGCAGCAAAATAGATGCTCTGGTCACAGTGGGACTCAGGAATAGCAAAATCTTTTCTCATTTAAGCACAAAAATAAAAATGCACAGGCCTGCAAGAATCAGTGTTGCCAGTGTGTTCCCAATGCCATGAATTTTGCTTAGATAATGCCACAAATATGGCACCAACAGCCGTTTCATACCTCTTATAATACTGAGAAATGAGTAGACGAAAACTTTTAACAGTGAAGTCTTTCCCCCATTGAAGTTAAAGCCTTATCAATATTCTTTTGTCTCACTAAGGACTTCTCCCCAAAAATCAGGGATAACAATAGCCTCCTCATTTATCCATATCCATAATAAATCCTTTCCCCCCATGAAAAAACAGTCTTTCAAAAGGTCATAATGAAAGTAAGTATCAGTGCAGCTAAAATGTTTTATACAGAAAAGGTAATTGTGTTTTTTTGCTAAAGGCAATCAGAATCGCCATCTATCCACACATTTAAGAAACACCAATACTGGCACAATGAAAACTTTCTATTACACAGGAGGGACCCAGCAGTCTTCATTCTTACCCCAGAGTTCCCCGGCCTGACATAGGAGGACTTGGTGGTTTTTGTGTAGGCGGATTTGTTCTTGACAAGGTGCCAGTTCTTGCAGGCTGGTTATTTCCATGCTGAAATAAGGGAAAACATGATTTTATTTTTATAACAGAGCAGCTCTATTATTGACAGCTTTTTTTTTTTTAAAGTGTAAGAATATGAAGTGAGAATTCCCAGACAGCTGTCAAACAGCAAGTTTTCAGCTACATACAAGACAGACACCAGTAAATACAAAGAGTCTAAATACAAGCTTAATGTTATTTTTGCTATTAATTTACAACAGACATCAGAAAGGTAGCAATTGACAGGTTCATGCACAAATCTCTTATATCCTCTTTCCTTTAAAGGGAAGCCACATTTGTGTTCATCTCCATTCAGGTGTTAATAATTTAAATCAAACTTTAATACTGACAGTACAATACAGTCAGCAAGGGCACAGAATTTTCTCAATTTGCCCCTGCTATTTGACTAGCAGGGGCATTCAGGTTGTCTGGGAAGTCTCCTGCAAAAAAATGTAAGTGAAGAGAATCAAGGCATCTACTGAATTCAGAGCGAAGCACTACATGTGTTAGAGAAATTAATGTATCTATGTATAAATGCAGATGTCAATGTATCTCAGATATATTGACACACGCTAAACACTGTAAATAAAAAAAATCAAGTATAGAATGTTTAATCTAAGTATCCTATGGAAAGCAGAGGAGAGCATAAGAGAGCGCTAGTTTTCAGTTTTAATGGCTCTGCAGCCTCTACTATCAGTCACATGAGGCACTGTGGGTCAAAGAGAAATAACACTTCTTACCTTGGCTTTTAGCCACTTAACGTTGGCAAAAAAGGGGGGAAAAAGGTAGAAATTAATGGCAGATCCATCACAACTGATAGGACAGGTTAAACTACAGATAATCACATTTAAAAAAAAAAAATCATTGGTGTCTACTGATAATTAGCTACATCCCAGTACACTAACAGAGATTTTACAGGCTCACTTAGTCATTCAAAGTTCTGTGTCTGACTAAGCGACCACAGGAAAAACACTTGTGTCAAAATTAAGTTTAGCTAAGCTTTGCCAGATTTGTTTCCCAGGCTTCTCACAGGCAGTGAAGGATTGTAAAGCCCTCTGCTGACCATTCAAGTCCAAACCCAAATCAATGCTATTTCAATGGCAATGTGCACTTAAGAATTCCTTCACAAAACCACAGTTTCAGCTATATGGCACAGAATAGACTTGCTTGTTGTTTTGACACTTAACCTTCATGTGTTTTGAAGAAATCCTAGCCGCTGCACTGAATGGTAAATAAAGAAAAGGGAGTTCACAAACAGGATGAGCACTGGTGCCTTTCACCTCTGGTTTATCGATTGAAATCGGATTCAAGCCAGCACAGCACTGGCTGCTCAAAACTGTGTTGGCAGTGCTCTAATGATTGTTATTCTGAATTTTTAGCTCTTGGAATCAAGTCATTATATGACTCTACTATATCTTGATTGCAGACAGGGAGAGTGGGTAAGAAGAAAAACTTGGCCCCATAAGGAAAACAAATGTAAAATTTTAAATAAATTCAACTTGAATTCTCTAATTCTATTCAGGGGGGGAATCATGCTTTTGAATGGGGAAAAGGCTTGGTTTCACCAATTTAGAAAAAACAAGCAAACATAAAACCTCAATGCATAAAATAATCCCAATGCTTTTTTTGAGGTTGTTTGGAAATAAACTGTCACTTCCAGAATAAGCTTCCTAAGGCACAGCTTTTCAAACTGCGGTTTGCACCTTCTCCTCCTCCTCCACGAAACATAGACGAGTTTAAAGGCACTCAGAAAAAAATAATTAAAACATGCTATACAACAACGTGCATATGTGAGATTTCTGACAGCAAAACCACTGAAAACCAGCTGGGGTTACAAATCAAAACAGGTTGAAAGCCACTGCCCTTAAGTTATTCCTATTACAAGAACAGAAACACAAAACCCGCTCCAAAATTCAAATGAAAGTTTAGCTGTGGTGAGTAAATCTGAAGGTCATCCCATTTGCTCCCAGTCTGAGTAGAGGTTTGTCAGCAGAGTGGCAGAATTAAAGCATTTAAACTACTTCTGTCCCCACATACTTATTTCATGGAAAAAAACAAAGGCTTAGTTTCCAGGATGCCAGGGTGGTCTCCCAAGTACTGTATTTTTAAAACAAAGGCTTTTAGCAATGAAATTTGCTTTCCCCTCTCACAGGAATACGTGACCCTTCCCCTTACTTCACCAGCTGCCAAGGGCAATGGCATAAAATAAGGTATTTGTTAAAAGAGACCAAAATGTGAAACTCTTGGTCCTGTCCCTCCTCAGCAGCCATAGATAGAAACCTTTTAAAGGCTTAAAAGGAAGGGTGGCATGGTTTCTTACCCAGCCTCTGCTACTAAATTTGCCTGCCTCAAAAATATAAAACCAAAATGCTTCCTCTCTTTCCTTCCCTTATGCAGTGTCACTCAGCACTTATGGTGACTCTTTCCACCTCCTCCTTAATCACTGTTACATTCTGCCTCTGCTGCAGAATATGAATAACAACATCCAGCAATGATTCAGGAATCTTCATCTTATTTCAAACTCTCCTACCGCTAAATACCATTTTACATACTAAACATATAGCTTAAGTCTAAAAGCTCTTGACCTTTATTGCTATCTCTACCTCTGCATCAGGTGAGCTTCATCTCTTTTGCTACCAGTTAAACAAGACACACACTTCTTTGTTGTGTAGAATTAGTAACTATTGCCATGCTGCTTTCTATAAGTAAAAAGCTCTGTGCACATCCTCTCTGTTGCTGTCAGTATAAACAAGAGTCATATGGGCAGGAAAACACAGAAGGAAAGAACATAAAGGGAACAGGGATTCTTATGGGAGAGGAACTCCTGATCCAAAAGACAGAAGTAAGGGAGGAAAGCAAATGAACTGAAGTGAGATGAACCATATGGCTATTTAATCATGGTTAATAAGCTAATTAATTAGAAGGACACATTTTCTTGTATTTATTGGCTGAGCTTATGAGATCAACCTTGCTGCATTTCTTGGTCTGAAAACCAAATGTAGTGCTTTCTAAGCAATTGAAAAAATGGCTTGCAACTAGGAATAGTTTGGGCAAAGGATCTAGACTCATGATTTTAAGAAAAAACAGGAAAAAAACAAAAGGAAAAGCAGGTACATGTTTCATATAGGTTTAACCATCTCTCTAGAAATGCCTCCAGGCCAGCCAGCCAGTTGGCAGAACGTGCCTGATCGGTATGGAGAAGGCCAGAGTCAGGAAGGAAGGAAATGCAGGGCATGAGGAAAAGAAGTGACAGCATGCATAAAAGTTCACAGCTTGCAGAGGGAAGAGACTGTTTTAAGATGAATCTATAAGTTAAGGGATAGGAGGTGCAAAAGAAAAAAGCTTAGTCAAATGAAGAGCAGCACTGAGAACTCCCGCAAAAGCTGTAAGGAGCTCGACTCCCTTCTCCTCCTGCTAGTTGTATTACTGCACACGCAGGAGACAGTTTTCAGCCTGATACCAGCATCCTGGATGACATACACATCAGAACAAAAACACAATGTGTAGGCTTGCTGGGGATGCTTGTGATGCCGAGGCTGAGAACTAGACACATCAGGATGTTCCCAGAAACAAGATAGCATGGTAAGCAGAAATACTGCTTGGGATTTCTTGCAAGTGTCATAGCAGAGAGATGTTTTACAGAAGCAAGCAGAACAATTTTGCCTTTCCAGGGAAAATCTGCCAAGCATGTGACAAGTCCTGGATAAATTTTTAAGTGTTGTCACAAAATTAAGAGAAAGAAACCACAGTCTCAGGTTCAGGAAATAGGAGTCAACCTTGCTGCATTTCCAGCTGGAGCAGTGGCACATCCGCAGGGTTTTGACAGTGTGGGAGAGCAGGTTGGCCAAGGACTGAGAGCCAGCAGCGGGCTGGAAAGGAGCAATGCAATTAAGGCAATGGGCAAACCAGGTGTTTGCAAGAGCCGTGCAAGGCAGTTCTCACAGCCAGAAGTGAGGCTGTTTCTGTAACTGATGCCAGGAATTCAGAGCACCTGGACTGAGAAGTTTAGCTGTGAGTTTGGACAGGACAAGCAATGTTTTCAGACAGTCAAGCATTGAATGTAAGTACCAAGTAAGAGGCTTACTTGCTTAAGGCAACTATTTCAGCAATTCCACCATGCTCAGTTCTGGTATTCTAAACAGTACAAAAATATCCACCAACAAAAGTGGTTCTGCAGGTTTCTGGAACTGAGGCCAAAGGGACGAGACCAAGAATAGAATGAAAGGGTAGAGTGTGAAGCAATCAGAAGTATCTACTGGTAGCCAAAGGATGCCCAGACATTTGAGGGACTCTGCTGGCTGGCCTCAGGAGGCAACCATCTCACTGTTTTTAAGTTTCCATGCCAAGTAACAAGTCATGGGGGAATATTAGTCATGATTCAGGGAACCAGAAAGCTATTATTTGAGTTATAAACTGTGTTTGGGAAACTAGGGGTAGGGACACTGCACACAACTCATTTTGTGAGCAAATGTATCTACAAGCACAGAATACAAAAGGTCACTTGGCAGAGAGGAGCAAAATCCTTGTCACACTGAAGTCCAGCAAGTTTCTCCTGCACATTTCAGCTATGAACTCCCCAGTTACAGACTGCAGAGACTTCAAATCTCTGTGCAGGTTGGTTGTACTTCATCTGCTGTATGTTGCTCACTGTTTCTCCTACTCCTGAATTTGCAGCCCGTCAGTCTCTATCCTGCCATACCTGGGGTCACTGAAAGCTGTCATTAAAGACCATCCAATATAAATGCTGATTAATGGAAACAAAGGTTTAAAATCTGTGCCAGTCTAATCTGCATTACTAGTAAGTGTCTGGCAAGCTCAGAACTTTAATATGTACACTCTGTAAAAGCAATAACCAGTCTGTTACCTTTGACCAGTAATCACAGTCATTAACTGCAATAGAAAAAAAAGTGACTGCTCTTGATGACTCTTCAGTCAACCTCTCCTTTTACTTAAAAAGGTATTTCCTTTATTAGTCAGGGGAGAATTATCTGAGACAACCTAACAGAAAGGCCATAAGACCTTTTGAAGTGCTATTATGTATCTGCAGCTAGGCAATTCAACTGCCCCATAGGCATCCTCATAGATTTTTTGCACAAGATTGCCTCCTGTCTCATCAGTGGTGTAGTTTTGGAGTACCACAAGATGACAGAGCAAGAAAAGCAGCTGGAAGGGTACTTGTACATGAAGGTGCAGGATGCCTGAGGAAAGGACACAGTAAAGCACCAAGTCTAGAGCATGGTTTCCTTATAGAAATCAAGATATAGACTTAGGCAGAATATGTAATCAAAGATGTTTTTCATAAGGCAGACTGTACGTGGGTGTCAGACACTCAGGGTAACACACTGCTGTCACTAGTTCTGCACAGTTTTAAAGAAATCATTCCTGTGTCTCAATTTCCTCATCAGAACAGGTCAGAAGCCTTATTTGTTCTTTATTTTTTATAGTCTATTGTAAGGTAGATTATTTTGAGAAAATTTAGGTTCCACATCAATAGTAGCTAAGTCTCTCTTCGGTGAAATTTTACTTTTATCTTTTAACTATAACTTCTCCCAGTATTATTTGCAACCTAGTAATTACAGTCTTATGTTAACAGTAACCAAACATAGCTTGTCAGTATTGCTTCTCTCTCCTTTTTTTTAGCTTCTAAATTGAGCAGGCAAAAATTTAAGTCATATTTGACCTTAAAAAATTTTTTACATATTAAGCTGCTATTAACATACAAAAACCTGCTTGTCAATGATAGCCAAACTTAATATTGTTCCCTTGGTAGTCTTGTTCAGTAGTAGGACTCAGTAGTCTTGTTCAGAGAAAGATGCCTAGCTTCCTGCCTTTAAATACTTCAGGATTTTTGAATTCTTTGAGTTGATAACTTTGAATCTAGCTACAATAAAATAAGGTTAATGTAAAGAAAAAAATCTTTTCATAATTAGAAAATAAAGAGACCTCACAGTTCTGAGTTTTCTTTGCAAGCAGAAGGGCTGGAAACCTACATTGTATCAGATGACACTACGCACACTTCTGAATTTCCAGTAGCAAGTACCCTATGAAAAGCACAGTGTCAACACTCACAACAGTCATTAGAGCTGGCAACAGGAAGAGTTACTTTTCCCCCCCCCAGAGAAGCATTCTTTACCCTAAAGCAATATTTACTGTTTGGCCATGACCCCAGAGGGATGATGTGACATTAATGAAATTGGCACCATGACATCCTTTGAAGCATGAGCGTCTGATAGAGGCTAATACAGGGACAAAGGCAGCAGAGGCTCAGGTTCAGGATCCCTGTCTCACTTTGGTTTTATTACAATGAATTATTTAAAAGTTAATATTCAAGTGGCTAACATATAAGAGGTCTTATCCTAAAGGGGAAGCAGGCATGATTAGGTACCCTTCCATCCTCACATCAACAGCTCATCTGCATTTTTGTTTCGCACCAACACAGATGTAAGCACAGAGGGCTGCAGGTGAGTAGGGCAGGCTGAGAAACGTAACAAGGGTGGGAGCATTTGGCCCAAACCCTACTTTAAGAGAGTGAAAGATTTCCGAATGCTTAAGTGCTGTTTGACTTCCTGGGCTAGAAAGCTTCTTACAGTTTTAATGCACTGAAATGCAAGAGTTTTAAGGTGATGAAATTCTGAATTTTTTTTCTTAAAGCTGAAAAGTGATCAATCTTCATATACAATTCAAGTTTGGTTTTGACGAACTGTTAGTTCCATAAAACAAACTTGATGCTGTTATAGCTATTAGGCATTTCAATTTAGCATGTATTCAACATTTTATCTGCCTTTTCCATAAGGCATCATTTCAATTTCCTACTTAGCTGCCATTTTACAAGTTGCTGCAATTCCACCTGCCTCCTATTCAGGAAAAAAAAAAAAAGATTATAATAAATTCAAAGGCCAACTTCAGGGCTTTTAAGGCAGCTTCCAAGCTTCCTCCTCCTTCTCCCCCCTCTTAAACTGAGGATTTTCTGTATGAGTAATTGTATTTGACCTATTTATTTGCTGGCACACTATTTTTTTTTTTTTCCCTTTCACAAAAGAAGGGGAAGAGAAGGAAGGAAATGTTAAAGTAGCCTCTGCCTAATAATTTTTAACCAAGCTGTACACAGGAAGGTAAGCTCTAACATCACAACAGTTGCTCTTATTTACCAAGAATGACTTCGGCTACATTCCCCTATCCCCAGAGGGTGACAGCTGAGCAACGACTTAACAGACTGGCAAAAATGCTTGTCTGTGTTTTTCCCGGAGCCATCTACACATAATATTTGCACTGCAAGAGAAAGCCCTCTCACTAGCAAACCTACTTTAAAAGTCCTCCTGATTTAGACCGATGCTAGCCTTGGCTTCATAGGCACATATATATAAAAAAAAAATAAAATGAAAGGCAACTTTACTCCTTGTGGAGACTCCATCTGTATCTGGCCCTGCAAAGAGAAGGGGCAGGGAGCAGAGCAGCTGGGGTAGCTTGAGGCTGTCATGGAGCTTTCAGGCTGAAGGAAAAAGCACCTCTGCAATCCTAGGATGCTCTACAAAAGCTTTTCTACCAAGAAGCTGTGGGAGGAGGCAACGGCACTGCCTTCCAAAGAGGTGTCTCCCATCAGGGAGGAAACCTGCTACAGAGAGCAGCTGCTTACCATCACTGCCACTCCCACCCTCATCACCTGCCCACACAAAAATTGCTGCAGGAATGTAAGACAGAGGGGGGCATGCAGAGCTCTTCTCCATGCCCCAAGTGTTGGCATCTGATTTTGCATCCCCTCTACACAGCCATGAGAGGCATCAGACACATACACAAAGAAAACGAGCTGTGAGTATGCACAGGAGGTGTTTCTGCATTTGCTCAGATGGAAGATGTAGAGGGGAAGACGGTATTTACTCTGAGGATTACCTACCTTTCTATTTTTTTTATTTTTTATTTTTTTTTAATTCTGTGAGACAGTATTTTTACTTACACTTTTTACATAAAACAACTCAGGATCACCTCTTAAAATATGCAGTATATTTTAATGACATTTTTCCTAGGATCAGTATTTCATGGAATAAATAAGAGCAGAAACAGGCTATAATCCAGCCTGTATCTTTGATTTCTCTTCCTTGTCTGTTTCTTTATCAAATCCTGCACCAGAACGCAACAGAGAGTCCCATTAACAGGAATAAATTGTCATCTACATATTTCAAAGTGTTGCATAATTTTTTGTTTATTACTGAAATTTTAATGTACATGTACTGTATTTTATTGACAGTTGCTACAGCAGAAAACATTCAAGGACCTGCAAGTTAGTCAAATTGACAATTGCTCCAGGCAGAACTCAAACTACTTTTTCTCTCGAAAAACATGGTTTCTAAGGCCTTATAAGACCTGTTGCTGTCCAACTTGGGGTGAAATCTTTGGTCAAGAGACTTAACAGAGTCTGGAGCATCTTCTAAGACCATTCTGGACAAAATAAAGTTTGTAATTCAATTTATTGTATGCTTCCCCTTAATCTGTATGTTCAAGAGGCAACTCAGATTCTCAGCAACATCTGTTATTTGATCTGACTTCCAACAGGACCCAATCCAGTTTCTTAAAGTTTTTTTTGTTTGTTTTTCTTATAACAGCACTAGCTATATTTAGGTTTGCAGACAAAGCAAGCTACTTCCTTCTGAAGTATGATCTGTGCCACACTCTCAGAATCCCTGTAATATGATGGCTAAAACCAAGTAATTATGTCATTCACTACCTCCACCCACATCACTGGACACACTGTTGAGAAGAATGTCAACAGTGGTGAAGGTGGCAGATTCTTGATAGCCATCTTAAACTATATACCTGAGGCCTGGCTAGTAGCTTATTTCATTTGTATAACAAGTCTACATAGAAAATATTAACATCATTTTTCTACTAAGTGTTTCATGCCTTCCACAGTAGTAAAAATAGACTTAGGCAAATCACTCAATAAAGAAACAATAGCAAGATATAATTTGTAGCTGACTTGTAATGAGTTGCTAATTTGGTTATTACTGGAAGCTATTTTACCTCTGAAGAGACCAAGTTTTTAATATAGAATTAAACAACAGTTAAAAAAACCCTTTACTAAAAATGTTCCCTAAGAGCTGCCTAGAAATAGGTAAACAGCACCTCATTTCCACTCCCTAAAAAAACAGGGTCACGTTAACAAAAAATAAAGACAGCGGTATCCTGAAAAGATAACAGTCATATTGGAAAATGCAGCTGCTGCACCTTAACAACTTCGATGCTTATGGATCAAGCAGCCTGTTTTGAGCCTGCACAATACAAGTAGTATGGCAAAGCATCAACTTCACAGAGTAACAGTAATTATTCTACTTTTTAAAACTCCTCTACAGCACTTGATCCCTGGAGCACTTAAATGCAGAAACCAACATCCTGACATTGAATTTGTGGATTCCTGTATTCTCTGTTCACAGAGCTCTCCCCTCGAATGCAGAGACTATACTGAAAAATTATCGTTTTCTCTGACCCCAGTGTTTCTATTTGACAGCAATTCAGGGCTTCTCTTTCAGGCTTCTACACAGGATTGTGCTTCATCCACTCTGGTTTAAATTATTAGTGTAAAACAACCCTAAGAGCTACAGGTTTAGTGCAGGTTTAGCTCCAAAACAAAAACCCTCAGATAGTCCAAAGTCATTACATTAATTCACAGCCTAGAGCTGTCGTGGTATCAAGCTGCTTTCTAACTTGTGTTGGAATTAGACTCCTCTGGGCATTTGGAGGGTTACTACAAAGCAGAGGGTACCCTTGCCCTCTTGTGTTCCTCAAGAGCTCAGCGATTCAAGGGGCACGTGATGGGCTAATTTAGGTGCACAACTGACTGCGCAGAGCACATCAAGCTTTAGAGGATACACAAGTGTTGAATAAAAGCTTTTTAATGCCATTCAAGGGAAGATTGTTGTGAACTGAATATACCTCGAAGGCCTGCTCTAGCAGGACATAAATGTATTTTTTATAAAAAGATGTCCAGGGAGCAAAGGGCGTTATATTAATTCACTTCAACTATGACCGTTTCAAGGGATATAGACATTAATATATGAAAGCTTTTATTGAGAGAAAAGGAAAATGAGGCTGTCTGAAAGCANAAAAAAAAAAAAAAAATCGATCCCACCAGCCAGTCTCCCCATAATAGATTACTTAAATTTTCTCAATACTGAAAGAAATAAAGGGAGGTGCAGAGACAATACAATAAGAGGAAGAAGGACTGATAAAAGTCAGTCATGGCTTTTTTGACAAATCATTAGCCTAAGATCATGAGCCATTATTTCCAGACACTGTGACTACCACTGATAGTCACAAGGTTCTGGCAAACATTGCTCAAAAAAGCTTCACTGTAAAACAACCCATTTTGTTATTGGAATGTTTGTATATGGGACCATATCAAACTGATAAGCCTTCCTACCATAAATGAACTAAACATTTTAATGTCAGTAACATTCTCCCCCAACCCTATCTCCTCATCTGTGTTACTTTGAGTCCTCAAGTGTCCAGGTATTCTTACCTTTACTCCATGGCCAACATCATCCAGCACCGTGTAGTCTATAGGTTTTCGAATATACCTTACAGGACGTTCCATGTTCGCTGGCGCTATAATTTTGTGAGTTCTCGATGTGTTCTTATTGGTCGTCAAAATGCCTATCTCTCTGCGAGCGACCTTTTCTTTATGGATGTCCACAGTCTAGATTAAAAAACAAGAAAGTATGGGGGTTTTTTAGGCATTTACTGTTTTCTTTACAGAGCTGTCTACATGTTTAGGCTTTGCTATAAGACAAAGAGTCTGAACCGAGTTAATGCTGCTGGAAGGATGCCAGTTTATTGACGAAATGAGTTTAATCTACACAAACATTGTTTGAAAATTACCATTTAATGAAATAACCAATATTAATAATAAAATTACAATTATACACTACTGCTTTGACACTCTAAAGACACTGTGCAGATACAGTACTTGCAGATTAACCCTCAACATTCCTATGACTGACACTAGTAATAAATTACTCCAACTCCACAGCTGGGAAACCAGGACAGACAAGCTAAGCAATTTGCCTGCAGCCCCAAAGGGGGACTAAGCTTGGGAAGTCTGTGCAGTAATTTCTTTCAGCAAAGCCATCAGTGCACATCAGAGTAAGAGTCTGCATAAGGAAGGACTAATTTCAGCACTGAGGCTGGTTTCAGCCTCTTTACAGCAGCTTTACTAAAAGAATAAAACAGGGCCTTAAAGATGCAAGTAAAGGAATATAAAATATGCTGAGCTCTATCATTTTAATAGGAAATACCTAAGACGACAAATAAAGGTCAATCCAGCAGTCTGTGAAGGATCAAACTAAGCTTCACATAACAGACACATGCTTCCACATGCAATACAACCACCGCTTAAACCCTAGCTGAAGAACAAGTACAAATCAAGCATCAGATGCCATAGGAAGTCCCACCTCTAAGAAGACTATTTCAAGATTTGGGGACTGAATTTACTGTTTTAAGTACCTACTAGAAGCTCAGGATCTCATTGCTGGATATAGTATCTGACAAAAACTCACCACTCTAAGTGATTTAGAACATAACCTATCAAGCCACCACTTTTTCCGCTAAGAAAAAAAATTCTCAGTCTGTAAGCATCAGTTCCTCCTGGAGAGATGTCACAGAAGCAGACAGTCAAGGTTCAGAAAGAAAAAATCCTTGTCCACCAGTATTTGTTTAGGTACGTCTCTAGAAATGACCTAATCTAAAATAGATATTGTACAACGTTTTGTTCAGTGAAGCAAAGATGAAGCACAGAATTAGTTTATATTTCACTCTACTTATATATAAGATGAAAGAAGCAAGGTAAGCATCCAGAAAAATCATAATTCCTAGGAAAGCCAGCATTCAGTGTTTAGAGTTCACTATGAAATGCCTTCAATCAAACTGTTTTTTTTTCATTAACTGGTGCACACACTCAAATAATCTCAAATTCTCCTAAGTACAGAAAGAAATAATATCCTCAACAGCTTTGATACATGGCATTGCAGATTACAAGTGGGAACAAAAGTGGAGAAGCACCTAAAAAAGCAGTGATACCAAGCAAGCTTGTTTTCACAGCTTAAAGCTAAATAACAGGCAACTTGTAGCATTGTGACAGGTTCTTTTACTTTGGAAGCACACAGAATCTTAACAGAAATAAGAGTTGTGACTTTCCAGAGCAATGCAAGACATTAAATGTGTATGTCTGCATTAGCTTATTTGTAATAAGTTAATTAATATCCCAATAAAGCTTTGACACAAGCTTTGTTCTACATACTCATGCCCTGAAAAATCCCAAAGTCAGAAACAAAAAGCACCTTTCCAAATGCAACAATCTTATACATCAAGCATTTATCACTACATCAGTATCAGATATCAGCCACTGCACCCATGTTTGTTCTGGTAGCCAATTTCACAGACAACAGAGCAAAGACTTAAGAATAAGACTACCCGTATTTCTTCAGCTATTATTTTTTCCTTTGAGACCAAAATACATGTTAGTTCTGCCTTTTAGCTTGCTTTCAGCGAGATCAAGAAACATTATCTGAGTACTATGCTACATGTTCTTAGATCATCTCTCTTCCACTTCGTCCATACACCCTGAACCCTTCTGTACAGTGATAATACCAGGTCTCTAACTATCTTACAGAACTCTTTAATAGTACACAGCTCCTCATATTTTGTAACACATGAGCACTGCCTAGGTGAAAAAAAAAGAGTAATTTAAACAACATAGCAATATGGGAGGCTGAGGAGAACGTTAATTTAAGGCACATACCACAAAGTCTTAAAAGAGGGTATTTTAAAATACTACTATGCCCCGTGAAATAAATCCGTGCTTATACTTTACTCTCACGAACAGAATCTGTTGTTACTAATAAATTCATTTTTTGCTCAGTGGATGGACCAAAAAAAAAAACCACCAAACAAACAAAAAACCCGCACATCTTTATACTAACAGTTCTCTTAACATTGATGTCAAAAGAAAAAAGAAACAACAACAACAAAAAAAAAGCCCTTCACAGTACAAAAAGATACATCTTCTCCTAGCAGGTAGTCCATGAAGACTGACTTTTCCTCCCTGAAATGAACAATGAAAATTTCATAAATTACTAGAGCAGAGGATAAGAAATTCCAGGAACAGATGCTGTGCCATACATGCTTTAGAAAATGACTTAAGTAATCTTGTAACAAATTTGTGTTAACGGAAAAAACCCCTTAGAACAGGAAAAAAGTGTATATTAATTAATCAGCTTATCCAACATTAAATATAGAGCAGCGATTCATAAAGTCCTTCCACAGATTTCAGTAATGTAAACCAAGCAAAGAGAAGAGCTCTATCACAGTGCAGGACCAGCAACTTACGGCACATCTGAAAATCGTGATTAGCATACAGGCATGCCTGTGCAAGAGACTAATTTGCTGTTCAAAGCAAGTGAGACTGCAATTCTTACCACATCTGGTATGCTGGAAAAGCAAGGCAGTATTTTGCCCCGATGCAAAACAAAGGCTCGCAGGATATGCTTTGCCCAGAGCAATCTGGACCATCAGGTACTAGACAGCACATTGCTTCTTCAAGAAGAAATTACTTTTTCTAGATCTATAAAGACTGCATGTTATTGTTATGTGATCATTACGCAAAACAAAGCGCATGCAGTTGTTAATTTTTGTGTTTTTATTTATATCTATTCACTAGATGTTGATGTGGAAGTTTATTGTTTAGTCATAGGCAATGTTTTTCCACTTCCAAAAGAGGAAAAAAACAAAACATAAGCAATTTTTAGCAGGATATGTAGCTATCCAGACAACAGTTAATTCCCAAGAGAGACAAGCTATATATACCAGGTAACAGCCAAACTAGACCATTCTCAAAGGTCTGGCCACACTTGGCACTTGTAGCTATGAGCAAATGTCCACTCTGATATGGTAACAAGACAGCTAAACCATAGTGAGTTTGTGATTTCATGCACAAAACCTACTTTTAAACGTCAAAGATGGAGAGGAGCAAGGTATGCCAAACTGGCCTGGCTTAACACAGGTTAACAAGCACTAGCAAACAGTCAGACCAGTTTCACATATGCTTGGCCTATGCTGAAACATAAATACATAGCATAATTTAAAATTTGGGGAATAGGGATGGGATTCTCACCCCTATTCAACATAATCCACCAGGAAACAGTCCAGCATTGTACTGATTTGGAGAAGAGGGAGAAGACAGCCCTTCCCAAAGCACAAGATGTTTCCTTTGGGATACAAATTTAAACTAAACCACCAAACCCCTTGGCCATTATAACTGGGTGCTAGGGACCATGCCAGCTAATCCCAGAAGCAAAGTTAAACTTTGAGGTTGAAAGAACTGTTAATGATTAGCTGCCTCCACTATCTGTCTGCTTCGAATCATTTTAAAAAAAAAAAAAATAGTTGATCAACAGGAGGTAGAGTTAAATTTTAACTGTTTGCTTCCTCTAAAGTAGCCTCAAGGCCAAGTGCAGCACAGCANCTTTGAGGTTGAAGGAACTGTTAATGATTAGCTGCCCCCACTATCTGTCTGCTTCGAATCATTTTAAAAAAAAAAAAAAACAGTTGATCAACAGGAGGTAGAGTTAAATTTTAACTGTTTGCTTCCTCTAAAGTAGCCTCAAGGCCAAGTGCAGCACAGCAACAATACAGCAAAATAGTTGTTCTTTTCTTTTTCTGTGCTGGGGATACCGCTCTACTCACGTGCTACAATATGTAATCCCAGAACAAACTCTTTACAAGAAAGACAGACTGCAGTACATTTGGCCAAGCTAATTTGAGGATATCTAAATATTTTAATAAAGCCCACATACATAGGGATATTTAAAAGAAAAACAACTTCAAGCTCTGACAATCTTTTTAATCCTGAACCACTGCAGCTGAAATCTGTGAGCCAGATACTCACACAGTCACTGCTTCTCTCACTCAATGCACACACAGCTGGTGAAGAGCTACCAAATCAACTCAGCTAACCAAGCACTGCCAGCTCCAGGCTGTCCTGAAGGACACGACAACTCACTACACGGATACCACAGCTTTACACCAAACAAATACCCTTTAGATTTGTGTTAAATTAACCGATACTCCAGAAGCGTTGTGCAGGAAAACTCCTCCCCAGTTCCTCAAGAATGAAGCTGTAGGAGCACGCACGCTGCGCTAGCAGAGGGGAGAGAAGCGCGGTGTGGTGCTGCACAGCTGACTTACCAGCAAGCTGGAAAAAGCTGCCAGGCTTTTGGGAAGAGTGAAAATGGTGGCTATCAAGTTAAAACAGCAGACAAACAAAACCCCCCAAAAAAGAGTCTAAGATACAGTGTAGGAAGCTACAAATTAAAAAAAATACTCTCAAAACCCCACCAAAGTCCGTGTCGTCCCCCCCCCCAAAAAAAAAAATCAAACCACCACACACTTTCACCCATGAATTTGAAGATGGGTGAAAAGTTACTTCAAGGGCATTTTCTTGACTTAAAAATCTAACATCCAAAGCACATTAGAAAAAAAGAAAATCCTAAAACTACACTGCCACTTTTACTGACGGTTTTTCAGGCCATTTCACTGAATGCTTTTAAGAACTTTTATTTTCACATCATGAACATCCTGCAAACAAGTGTCCTGTGCTACACAGAGCTACAAGTCAGTAACTTTTCAATTTGCTCAGACAAGAAGGAACATCGGCTTGAACTCCGCAGGCTTCCCCAAGCTGCTACTTTAGAGAAAGCAAGGAAAAAGGAAGGCCAAACAGCCTGCTGTAATTTTGATGTTGTTTCCCTTTTTGAGTTTGTGTTTGAATATAGGGCTAGGTCTGTTATTAACACTTTATTTCTCATAAGTAAACATCTTGTTATAAAGTAATCAGTGTTACACATATATAAATGCTCACAGAGTAGATCAGAATTACTTTATTCAAGCAAAACCAGAGACATAAGACATAACAGCCATGCACGCGGCATGGCCTGTCACCACTTCCCACCCCCATCTTCATAGAATCCTAGAATGGTTTGGGCTGGAAGGGACCTTAAAGATCATCTGGTTCCAACCCCCCTGCCATGGGCAGGGACACCCTCCACTAGACCAGGTTGCCCAAAGCCCCATCCAACCTGGTCTTAAACACTTCCAGGGATGGGGCATCCACAGCTTCTCTGGGCAACCTCTTCCAGTGCCTCATCACCCTCACAGTAAAGNTCATTAACCAATACCCCTAAGTCCTTCTCCTCAGGGCTACTCTCAATCCATTCTTCACCTAGCCTGTAGCTGTGTTTGGGATTGGCCTGCTGCATGTGCAGGACCTTGCACTTGGCTTTGTTGAACTTCATGAGGTTCACACAGGCCCACCTCTCAAGCCTGTCAAGGTCCCTCTGAATGGCATCTCTTCCCTTCAGGGTGTTGACTGCACCACACAGTTTGGTGTCGTTGGCAAACTTGCTGAAGGTGCACTCAATCCCACTGTCCATGTTGCCAACAAAGACATTAAATAGCACCGGTCCCAATACCCACCCCTGAGGAACGCCACCTGTCACTGGTCTCCACTTGGACATCAAGCCATCAGCTGCAACTCTAAGTGAAACCATCCAGCCAATTCCTTATCCACTGAGTGGTCCATCCATCAAATCCATGTCTCTCCAATTTAGAGACTAGGATGTCATGCAGGACAGTGTTAAATGCTTTGCACAAGTCCAGATAGGTGATGTCAGTTGCTCTTCCCTTATCCACCAACACCATAACCCCACTGCAGAAGGCTGTGAAATTTGTCAGGCACGATTTGCCCTTAGTGAAGCCATGTTGGCTGTCACCAATCACCTTATTTTCCATGTGCCAGAGCATAATTTCCAGGAGTAAATTGTAGTGTTAACCAAAGAAAACATAACTTAAGAAACAAATACTAAGATGCTTTCAGCATCCCTTATTCAAGAAAAAAAATCCAAACTCTCACTCTTTGCCATTTGTTCCTAGATCCAGCTTTAATATTAGCCCTTATTGTCATTCTTCAAAACTGCAGATTTCATTGTCTTGGTATATATTTTACACAATAAGCTTCTCTGAAATTAAAAAAATCTGATGAGACTAAGAACATTAACCTGTTCTGGTTCAGAAATATAGATTTATTCCACTGCTATTTCCATAAAGAAAGCATATTTGATAAGACTTTTTAAATTAGTTATGACTAATTGAATAGAAGTACTGAAGATATACTGGGCAATGCACATTGTACAGGCTAGTTGCAAGGAAGTCAGTTTGATCTATGGAAAGCACAATAAAATCCCCAACTTTAATGAGCTCAGCCAGACAGCTAGCTTCTTCAGGGAGAGCACCATTTTATGCTGTTATTTTGTGAAGGAATTTCAAAATAAAAGTTTAGTACATTCAACATTGGGAAATGTGAACATAGTTACACTGCGAGAAAAATATTCGACAGAAAAGATCACTTATGGGTTCAAGGCACATCAGGTATGAAAAAAGCATAAGTATTTTAGGTTTAAGACATCAATCAGATGCCTACACAATGTTACAAATTATATCTTTCACTAACTTGATGAAAGTGCAAGTAACAAATATTTGACTTGATTACTATTGCTTATGTATTGTCTGATCCCCATTAAGATAGTGTTCAAGAAACTCAACAATTTATGTACAGAAATAAAATAATTTATTTCCATCTCTTGTCCAGGACAGTCTGAGTGCTAAGCAAGCCTAGCCTCACTGCAGATGCAGACAACAAAGCACCAGCACAACTGGCACCGCTCACCCTTGTTAATCATTATGCACACACTCATTTATCACATGGGGATCTTCTCCAAGGTATGAGGCTCTACTGGCATTGGGAATTATAACTGTCAATTCCATCAACTAGAAATAGATTAAATACCCCAGCTGTGCCTGCACCAACTCAGTTATAGACCAACACCAGTTAGTTTGGTGGGCATCTGCCTCTTCCCAGTTCTTCACCACAGACAGCTGGTTATGTTAACCAACATCTGATAAGCATATAAAAAAAACATGAAAGAAACTTTGACAGAAGCACTGCCCTGTTATTAGTGACTGGTGGGGTCAATCCTATCTCTGAAGTGGAAGAATGATGCCACCTTTTATCATGCCCAGTTAGCCACCAGTTGCGTGAAATTCAAGTCCCTAGTTAGCTTTGAACAAATCTTCATCTGAAGGTACCAGAATGTTTATACTAGTTATCTTTCACTTTCACAGTAAAAAGGGGAAAGGTCCTTCTTATCATCCCACTCCACCCTGCCCCACCTAAAGATGTCTTGAATTCATCTCTTGAATGGCCCCTTGGACAGTCACTAGAAACAAGTCTAAGGTACTGTCAACTTATTAGTCAATCCACAGAAGAAAGACAGTGCTAGCAACAAGCAAGAGTTACTGCAGGAGAAGAGAGACAGATGGTTTTTTTTTCAGTTTCCCAAGAAACTTCTTTTAATAATAAAGCCTTGAAATCCTTATATTTTCACATATAGCATCCTTTAATCCAATTTTCACTAAGACTAAAAGTCAGTTGCCTGAACACCCGTGTCTAATGTCATCTGAGAATCCTCAGAATATCCTGCCCTGCCTTCTGAAGCTGCACTATGAAAGACAGGTCTCCTGTCACCTCTGAAGCACTTAGGCATCTAAGTTTCACCTTGTCTGTTTGCTTTGTATGTGGTGCTGGCAATGTAGGAGGTAACTCAAATAGATTTGAGAGTTGTATTTCCAGAGCTGCAAATCCAGCAATGCTTCCTTGTAGGTTTATAGATAGAAGTTTCTCACACATTGCCTTCAGCATATAGACAAGTTATAATAGCAGGAGAGGTTCTCTAGAAAGCTTGATGTCCTGAAGTCCTGGTAAATCCAGGGCTTTTAAGGTAAAAGGCTAAAGGAGCCAGATAAGCCATGTCTCATGTAATCTGATATGTCACCTTCCTTTCCTGCAGAGAGGTTTCACAATCGACAGCTTTTACAGATTAACACAATGAACTAAGGCCATCTTCAGCGCATATACAGCAACTTGCACAGTCTATGTAAAAATGTTAGCCATCAGAGGGGGAAGGCACTAAACAGAACACAGGGAAAATAATGAAAGAAATACATGTTTCCAGAGGCAACATGTATGTAAATGGACATATTTTTTATATACATAAACAACATTTTAATACATATATAAAAACACAATGCTAACAATGCATTTTACTAATAT
This sequence comes from Aramus guarauna, assembly GCA_013400195.1. Lineage (NCBI taxonomy): Eukaryota > Metazoa > Chordata > Aves > Gruiformes > Aramidae > Aramus > Aramus guarauna. The sequence continues at coordinate 149,117 of VXBL01005408.1, read as the reverse complement.
TCACCAGTGTGTGTGTGGGGGGGGGGCGCGGGTTGGGTGTTGAAAAGTGGTGGTTGTAATTTTTTTATTTTGACAGTTTATCACTGGATTTTTTCAATTATGTCTGAACATAGATTATATGCCAGTTTAATCCCACGGAGCTCACCCTTGACTTAAGAATTTAATTCTTTTTCTTTATATACACTAGCAGATTTTCTCAAATTCTCCTAGCAATTGCCATCGGCACAAAACAGACCTGATCTTGGCAAAGGTTTGAAGATATTTTCTACCTTTACATAAGCGTTTTTCCTGGAATATCAGGATAGTTGGGAGGGAAGTATACCATAGGCATCCCGTTTACTCAGAACAGTTCGCTTGCTGTATGGTTTTAGAATTCAGAAGCACAGAATGTAAAACAATAATGCATATAGTCCATAGCATATCCTGCTTCAGAATTATGTTCCTTAAGCTACAACAATTCCCATGCAAAGCATACTTAACAGAAAATTGATTGCTGGCCAAAAGAACATGTGCTTCCAAGTGTTAAGATACTCATGTCAAAAAAAAAAAAAAAAAAGAGAAGAGAAGAGTGGGGGTGTTGATAAGCCCCATTAAAATCAAGAAGCTGAAAATAAGAGCTAGAGAAACAGGCTTAAAGCTTACTGACCATAGATGAACAGCTTCACCTTTAGCCCTCTTGCTGTTATGAAACTGGAAGACCTTGTTCCAAAAGGAAGAGTAGGATTCACTGAGAATTGGACTCAAAGACCCCAATTTCCAAAACACAATCTCTGAAGTGGCACATACATCTATACAACAGCATTGGAAAGGAGAGGGAAGAGAGGTCTGTTCAGCCAGAGGATTATTTATATAGATACTTTTCCAGAGTACCCTACTGGCAAATCTAGTCACACATTCTGCTGGAGAAACTGAGTAGAAAGGGGATGAGCAGAAAGGGGACATGGGAAAAGGACAGACCAGAGAGGCTGGGAACGGATGCATGACATTCTAGGACAAGAATCAGAGCAAAGAAACCAGCCCACTCATCCAAGAGCCAGACTGGAGTTCATGCCTGATTTTTCTTTCCTGGTGCCAATTGGAAATGGTAGGACTGCTATGGAGGACACATTCATCCTTCAGACAGGACAGAAGGAAAGAAACTTCTCACATTATTCTCTAACAGCTACCTCAGAGCATGTCCATGCTCTGAAGATGCTGAGAACATAAAATGGGGCAGCTGAAGGAAATCAGTAAGTCTCACCTGTGAAATGCCATCTCACAGAGTTAGGCTCTACAAATGAGAAGCATCTAGAGACAGGTACAAGGGCATCTCATCACATCCTCACCCTCTGCCCCCCACCTTCCCCAGCTGAAAGGAAGATGATGTCAACATAGAGCATAAGGAGGGGAGGTCTGCAGGAGTATCTTTGGGAACAGGGAGAGGGATGTGGGAAGGAAGACTGGCAGATGGCAACCGAAGGCAAACGGAGTTTAAGTCCCACAGAGGAAGAGATTTTTAGCAGCTCTGTGGAAGCCCTCATTATGGGAGGAAAACAGTTAAGACAACAGTCCTCCCTCCTCCCCATTGCATTGGTGAAGTGCCAGAAGCACTTTGCTAAAGTTCACATAAGTATGGGGGAAATGGAACTTCAAACATCTGGAGTATGGAGGTCGGACAGTGCTGCAGAAGCAGCTGACCCTGCACACAGAAGGCAGCTGTCTGCCAGGACGTCAGTCGAGCGAAGGGAAGAGGTGGGATGGGTCTGTGGCTAGGAGCAAGAGCCTGGAAAACGGCAGATTGAAGCTCTATTCCTGGCTCTGCCAGACTTCCTGTGTTACGCCAAGCAAGTCGCTTCGCCACTTGGGCCAGCTTCTCAGAGCTGCCCACCTGCAGCAGCTTTCAGAACAAACACAGACAGCGTAGGTGGGCACAGGTATAGGCAATGCCACCATAGCTGTCTGCTCTGAGCATAGGGAAACACAGCAACTAAGACACCCAAGATTTCTCTGTAAAACAGCTTCCACCGACGTTCCTAATCACTAGTGAAAATGCAGGAATGAGTTATGGATTATACTTCCTGTGCTTTGGCAAACCCTAATGCCAATTTTAACCATTTGAGCAAACCAAACATACATACACTTTGATGAGAAGTATGTTGTGAACATTACTCATTTAAAAAAAAAAAAAAAAAAATCAAGCCCTCCAACCTCTGAGATATGTTGATGGGGAGCTCAACATGACTTTTTGCTTTCTAGCTAATTTGTTTTTTGGTCTCTCAAATTCAACTGCTAGTTCAATTCCCTCTTCAAGAGCCTAATAAACAGGTAGAAACAACCTCATCACTAATGTGGAACTCTGTGGGATGACACAGAGAAGGGGAGATTATTTGCAATTATCTTCTACCTGGCTCCTAAAAATCTGTGGCTTTTCAGCATGAAGAGTGAGGGAGAGAGAAGTAGATTCCATGGTGTTATTCCCTGTTCTAACAAAATCCCCAAGCACTCCAGAATACACTTTCCAGTATTTGCTGGAGATTCAGCTGTGACTGAACACCACACACCACCACTTCACAACCATTGTACCACAGGAAGTACAGACCCAGCTCCGCATCAGATAGAAACCACAGCGTGTGGTAAATTAACAATTGCTAACCAACCACTTGAGTTTCGTGCTGCGTGACAAACACCTTTTTGAAGGACATTTCTCTTTCTCAGTCCTCCCTCTGCCCCCCTCATCTTCCCTTCACCAAGACAGGATTCTGCTAAGGGAACTACCAAGGTACATCCCCTCTCCTCTAGTGAGCTGTAGATGTGCGTAGTGAACCAAATAGACATTTCAATGATTAACTAACATCAGTTGCATTGCTAATACAAGTTTCCAGAGGAAAAACTATCTAAATGGAACCAAAGACTTAATTATATTTAAACACACACAAGCCAGAAATGCAACAATCTGCTGATTTAAAATAGCCTTTAAAATAGAAGACACTTTAAGAGAGAAGTGTTTCAAGTGTACAATCCTAATGATTGATTTTGACAGAACAACAGTTGAGATGTGCAGTCATAATGTGTTACATTTGTATTCAGTCTTAAAAAGCACAAAAAGCAGATAAATGCTTTTGATTATGCAGTCAGAATCCCAACTGTATGTGTGAGTATATTTCAGTACCTGAAATTAGATTTTAGTAATTTCAAATTTCTTTTTCTTTTCCCCCCGGGTACTCCTCAAGATACACATGCATGAGTAGGCTCATTTAAAAAAAAAAAAAAACATAGAAGAAACAAAATATGCTTATGCAAGCTCCCAAATGAGTTTCAGCATTTCAAAGTGGCTGAATGGTCCCTCTTTTCCTTACTAGAGGCAATGCGCTTGTCTAGAATTAAACAAAACATACAAATCTAAATATATTATTGACTGAAGGAAAGCACAAGGACAGAAAGGGAAAATTAAAAGGCTTCTTCAGTAGTTTGGACTCACTAAAGAACCATCACGGGACTAGAATGAAATTGCACGTCGAACGAAAAAGCATTTTGTGTGCCAAAAAAAGCAACTTCATAGGAGATGAACATGTGCAATTGCAAAGAGCACTGCAGGTGGCTGAAAAGGAAACCATCTAAAAAAAGCCTGTAAAAAAAATAAACTCAACAGAACAAGTTTGAACTTTCTGAAAGTTTGACTGAGGTAAGGAATTGATAAAGCTGGAATAACAACAACCAAAATGCTCATGCCTGAACAAAACAAAACAAGCAACCAACCAAGAAAAACCCAACCCACCACCACAACGCCCCAAGCCAAGCCCCTCACATTTAGTTGTAACTTGGCATTTCAAATTGGGGGAGGGTGCGGGGATGACAACAACCCATCACAAAAGCAGCGAGCTAACATAACCTCAGCTTTAATTTATTAACTCTTTAGTCCTCTAGTTTATCACCTCTAATAGAAAAAATAAAATATTATCCAAACATAAAGGTTATATTACATAGTTGAGATAGTAGATTTATTGCATATCTCAAAATAATCATTATGCTAAAGCATAACAAGACTCCCACATAAAACCTATTCTGATTTGTCACGTGTATTAACTTGAAAGTTTTTTGAATTAATTTTCAGGCACGCACTTTTCTTTAAAGCAAATAAACAAAACCACAAGCAAAACCCACATACACACACAAATTCTTCTCCCAAGCACCCTTCTTCTTGACGTGAATTCAGGGCCTATGCGACTAAGATTGATAGTCCTGGGACAGATTTTTTTTCCCCGAAGACATAAACCAGGGACAATATATGTGGAAGTGACACTGAGTATCCTTTAGCCACCTGCCAATATAGTTTTAATTACAAATCATCCAAGGCACAACATTATTTCTATACCTCTTCAATCCTATCTCATTCGATGGCAGTGATATAATCTGGAGGGAAATCTGCCGGTTTTCAGTTGGGTTAGCACTGCACCAAGAGTAACTCATGAGTACAAACTAAACAGCCATCAGATGGCTAAAGGCCATATTATCTACACCACAAACCCTCTTGGCTTAGTGCCACAAATGCAGCTTACCACACATGAAATTTCTTTTTCTCTTCTTTTATTTCCTAAATGTTGAAAGGTTGAAGATTTTATTTTGTCCAGAAGAGAAATATTAAAATTCTGGATTTTTCCAAGATTTTATATAAAGCAAGCAAGTCTTTATGGCAAACAACTTTGTTGCAACACTATGAGGTGCTACTCCAATGGAAGGATAACCAGCAATGGCAAATTTTTTCTTCTTGTCCCCATTGCTGGTGAGTCTTACCAGTAAAATAAGATGGCAGGAACAACCCTCAGCCACTACAGATCCCACTGAAAAGTTTTCAGTATGTTTATTACACCCTGCAATTAACTTACTACCCATACTACTACCTCTAGCATACTATTGCAGCAAAGAGCTCTTCCATGACACTTTAATATCAAAACAATCAGGATCTGACAAGCTCATCACTTTTGTTTTCAAAGACAAACATAGAACAAGACAGTTCAACTCTCTGACTCAGTCTCCCCTTTCTCAAACACCCTTCAGTAACCAGCTATCCCTTCCTGAAAGTTCATCAGAGCACAAGATTAGAATCATTATGAACTTCACACAGCTCAAACTTCTGAAATCCCAGTTTTTACAGCATTGCTCATGGAAGCTTATTATTCTGGCAAAAAAGGAAACGTAACAACAATTCCCTTACGTGTTTCCTAAGATTGCGTTACTATTTTGGACTGAGTCATACAGACTTCTTGTAATTTGGGATATATTAAGTAAAAGCAGAAGACAGACAACTAAGTCACAAACATGTATGATGACGTTTACCAGTTTAATACCATGGGGAAGAAGGAACAGGGCAGAGATGGAATTGCCAAGGCTGTTCTACTTCTCCATTGCCATTTTAATTTCCACACACAACTAAAAAGGAAGTTGCACATTGTTTCTGTAAATGGATTTCCCTTAGCCTCCTACTCTTGGCCACGACCGATGTGAAATACTGCCGTTCTATCTGCTGGGAACACCCACGTAGCCTCAGCGGTCCTAGCAGAACTTAATCTGTACTGAGCCACAACCCTCCCCAGTCAAAACTCTTCCAGACTGAGGCTGGGCACTCTGTCAGAGGACCCTGGCCCAAGAAGAAACCATGCCACCGAGTCAACCCCTCCTCCAGGATCACCTCTCAGACTCATACATGCATGCAGCCAGCGGTGAGTTCTCAGCTCCGACCTGTGCAAGTGCACTTGAACACAAACGCTTCAGCCTGATGGCAGGTTGAAAGGCAGCACCAGTCTTGAAGAGAAGTCTTGTGCACAGGCACAGAGAGGAGGACATCGCTATGTCCCCACTGCTGAATGCGTTATCCCACTACCGTTACAGTAAATTCATTAGTCAGAGTGATTATGTGTTCAGAAATTAGACACTTCCACTGTGCAGTTATTAGCATAATGATTAAACCTGATTGGGAACGCTTGGGGAGAAGATGAGTGTCAGCCATTGGGGATGACACACAGAAAAAGAAGCCTGCAGAAAGAAGCAGCCAGAAGTCTGTAGTTTTCAAGATCTTGTCTTCAGGATAACTGATCCCACAATTCGGGGCCAGGGGGAGGAAGCAGAGAACAAAACACTGTCTGGCACAAGAGAATGGCAGGAAAAAAAGAGACTGGACATCTCTTATTGTCACTTTAGGCAGAAGTTAGGCATACACTACACAAATACTTCACGGGTCAGTATTTCAGAGGAAGGTACACTGGTGCCCTAGTAAGGTGCTCTAAACACTGTTGTGGGTTATAAGCCTCTGAACTGCACCAGAGCGTTTCAAGAGAAGGCCTTCCAGCTCCACAATAACAGGCAGCACGGACTTGTGCACAACTGGCCTCTGATCTGTGCAGTACTGGACAGCTTAAATACACGCAGAAGAGTTACTGAATTTCTGCAAGAAACCTAACTGCGTGGATCAATATACTGCTACAGTTACCTTAACCAGGGAGGGAGGTGTTGGTGAGGAATAAAATATTTCCCTGAGAGACAGATACACACATCAGGACACAATTTAATGGACTACAGAAAGACAGCTGTGCAAAGTTCTGTGGCCTGCCCCCTCCCCAATTCTTTGGTAAAGCCTGGTTTTCCTAAGTGAGGTCAATGTACTTTTTGGATTTAAGTTGTGTATATTCATCCAGCAAGACAGTCAGTCTGTACTCTCATAAGTATATAGCTAATGTAAACAACAACTACGCATGTGTTTTAAGAACTACCACAATTAAGAAATTTAGGCAAATGGGCAGGAGAAGAGTACACAGGAAAAGTATCTTTGTTCAAATAAGATCTACAGATTGCTCACAGTCTACTTTCCAGGATGTTTGCTTAAGTCACATAATTGTTTGCAGAACCTCTGCTTTCTAAAAATGCATTTTGAAAAATTCACACCATATCTTCTTTATCCTGTTTCTACTGATTAGATAATGCTTTTAAACACCATCAAACCAGGTGATGTCATTATCAATAATGACCAGTCAGCAGCATTCTCTCAGTCTTAGTTCAGACAAACATTTCACATGGAAAACAGTCTCGAAGAAGTTTTTCAAACAATTTCCAGAAGAGTAAGTGTGTTAGATAAAATTACTCCAAGTAATCCAGCCAGCTTAGTAGAGAGCATCTCTCAAGGGTTTCTGCATTGACTGAAGGACTACATATTTAATGCAGCCCAGGGAAATACAGTTTCATAAAGATGATGATTTGACAATAAGATGCAAGTATCTTGGAGTTGTGGTCCCATCAAGCTCCTTTTGCTCACAGGTCTGTAAGTCTAGAAGTAAGAAGCAAGCTAACTCAGATTGAAGCTTGATATTGTCTCTGCCAGTCAAGAGGCATATTGCATTGCAGGACAAATGCTTAAAGAAGCAAAATCCCAAGTGATTTAACTTGTGTTTCTCTCAGTGAGAGCTTACGGAAACCATCCCCCGTTTCCTGAAGTTTTGTTATTTGTTAAACATGCCACAGCCTGTATTAAGGGAAAACCACATTACTTTAACCAAAATACCACAAACATCCCCAGTAGTTGTCTCCTCCATGTGCCAGAGCAGCACCAAACACTACATCACCTGGACTACATCACCAAACACTACCACCCACCTGGATGCCATCCTGTGCAACATGCTGTAAGTGACCCTGCTCTAGCAGGGGGGTTGGACTAGATGATCTCTAGAGGTCCCTTCCAACCCCTACCAATGTGTGAATCAGGAATGCTTCAAAACTGTAATATATGAAGGATAAGCACTTCTGTGGTCAGCTGTCGTGCTACTGTCAAAATAAGGCACTGATGGACACGTCTACAGGTCACATGGATGAACACCATTCATATAGCACAGAAACAGATATACTTAATTACACATCATTTAGGAGGAGGCTAGAACAGATTGATACATAAGTGGCAAGCAGACCACCCTCAGCGTGCAGAAGGTCACAAATAAAACAAAGGATGGTCTACCTCCTACCAGCTTACAGGATTATAACCCTGTCATTGTGCTGTCTCTCAACGTGAGATTTTGGGTGTATGAGGAAATTAAATCCAGTCACAGTGGCACAGCTAAGAGATTAGACAGTTGAGAAAGTCTTAATTTGTTTCAGGCTGTTTGACTAGACTTCTCTCTTTACCTTAATGACCCGTAATTACTTAAAGATAGCACGTTTCTGGTATGACTTGGAGGTTGCACCTCCCAAATTAAGATTGACCTCAGTTACTTCAGAATCTCACTCATCATCACAGCAGGCAAAAAGTGCCCTGAGTTGGAGCACTAGAACAACATACTTCTACTGTTCATCCACTCTCAAATGCCATGTTTCATCTGCCAAGACACACATGCAGATCAAGTGCATAATTTCAAGCTAAGTTTACTTTTTTAAAAGACATCCAGGTTTAAATAGTACTTGAATTTCTTCTAATTAAGAGAAATAAACAATTTACTAGTCCACATGAGCTGGCATGTTATTAGCTTACCATAGCTATCAGCTATTAGAGAGCAAAGATACGTACACTGCTCAAAAAACTTCAATAACACCTCTTCCAGCCTAGTTTAGGTGATGAGCCTTATCCACAGTATGTCTTTCAGTCCTGTACTACATCTGGCCATTGCTGCACCTTGCCCAATATTTGGCTTAACAATGCACGTAAGAAAATCCTATAAATGCACGAAGAAGGATCAGCTTCCCAAAGACGACATTCATCTCCTTTCTAGTCAGATAAAGGTTGGTTTGTGGTTTGAAGGCTTATCCTGCAACCTTATACAGCCTAGTTTTGAACACAGTTCAAAAATACAACTTAAAAAGAAGAAAAAACAATCCCATAAGACACCAGGTTCAACAAGAAAGCAGCATCGAGCCCTTCAGTCATTATTCAGTATTTCCTTGTTCTTGTATTTTCAAAAGACAGCCCAACCGACCTTTCCTGAAGCAATGATAAGTTTTATTATTTCCATCATGACCCCTCTTAACTCTAAGGGCCCCATCCTACTTGTTCTTACTTTGTATAGAAGCCTGATAGCTTTTAATCACACCCTTGTTGCTCCTGGTTTTGCCACATACAGGAATTTGAGATAGCATGACAAGATCAGGTTGACAAGACATTTTTTCTCTTGCAAGCAAGGAACAGAGAAGCTGGTTATAGAAATACCAAGCTATGCTTCAATCCCCATGTGACACCTAATTGTCCTGAGGGATCCCATTGTCAATAACCATCCTGGGACAACATGCGAGGGGGGAAAAGCAAGTGCTTTTAGGCATAAACAGGTGACGCTACAAAAACACTGCACATTAGCATTCATACAAGAGTACATTCAGGAAAAAGTCATAGCTATTTAGCAGATTCTTAAAGAGGAAGCAAACACAATATAAGATCTGTGATCCTATGGTCATGTACTACCTGTATTTTCATGCCCATAAGCTATTATTAGGAACAGTATTAGGCAAAATTATTAAATAATATAACTACTTGCTGGAACCAGGAATAAACATTAAAAAGGAAAATGACAGCTTTAGTAATCCATTTTTAGAAAATGAGGAAGAGACAGACATACTTTTATGGTGGTTACTTCTACATGCACAGCCAGCATTCCAAATGAAAATAACTGAAAAAAGTGAGTTATGGCCTCCAATAGCTGTCACAAACTGAGCTAGTCCAAAACATATTCCAATTTTTCTCAAAAAAGAAAAACCTTACATACAGTACAGCTTTTAACCAAGTAAATCTACAATTTTATTTTCACTACTACTATGATGCCCCTTCCGTAATGACACTAGCAGCAGGGTCAGTTAAGAATCAACAATATTCTCCAGTGGAATAAGCAGTTCTGAAAAAATAATATTCACGGTAACCTATTTCTATTTAGGTGTTTATCCATAAATTATATCAATTGATACAATTCCACACATGCTTTTTTCTATTACAGTAAAGGGAAACTTTTCACTTTGTGCTCAGTGATTGCCCCAATGATGCAGAGGTCATGCTGTCCCAGATGATGCTGGGGAAGGAATACACACCAGGGCACAGCAGCCACATGACAAGTGTTCGATAAGATTAACACAGTTGGACAGATTTCTACACTTTGTACACACCTTTTCAAAGTTACCATAAAACAACAGAAGTTGTCCCAGCTTTAGAAGAGCAGCTAATAAGTCATATACCTCCCATGAACTAATAAAAGAGTTTGTTCACTACATACATAAATATATATATATAAAAACCTCCACAGGGGCTTTTATAAGACATGCATAACAGATACCAATGGGTCCCAAAAGGCTGCTAGTAAAGAGGACAAAGTCAAACCAGCAGTGTTAAGAGTGGCAGAATGTTACTGCTGGCTTATAAAACACTCATGTCAATCATTACTTGGTTTTCCATCTGCAGATCAACATTAACTAAACACTTTCATGTGTCTTCCCCCCCCAAAA
>VXBL01005408.1:107290-138642 GCA_013400195.1 Aramus guarauna | reverse complement strand
AAAAAAAAAAAAAACAAACAGCTAGCACAAAGCATAAAGCAACTCCCTTCTGAAGTCCAGCCACAAGCACCCAGCAGCACATGTTCACGTGCTCAAGTGGCAGATTATGAAGAGGGGTATCTTGCTTCAGTGATGCAGCACAACCGAGACTCATCTGTTCAACAATAGTCTTCTTGTACTTGCTTTTCCCCTCCTTTTTCCCCAAATATAGTCTGCTCAAGCATAACACTAACCAGTTACCATGAAAACCAATGTCCCAAATAGCTGCACTGGATGGCACAGATGCGGTGACCAACTTAATGCTTTGGTAGCTGGTTACCTGCTGCTGTATTGGACACAATGTTCTTATAGCCATCACCTCATGCGTTGTGTTTCCCTTTTCCTTTGCCCTTATGCAACTAAAACATTGACAGAGATAAGGAAACTCTAATTCCACATAAAACAGCAGCTATTCACAGGTGAAGACTGCTGGCTTGCTGAGACTTGAAATAAAAGGGAGAATAATTTCAGGCAACTATCTAATCAGATGCATCTGAAGAAAAAAAAAAAAGACTCCTTGAAAAGTCCAATATGTTACTTTACAGCAGGTTAGTGATGCATTTCATTTATGTGGTATTTCTTCCAGATACGAGATTTTCATTAAAAAAGATCGCACAAACACCCTTAACTCCTTTGTTGCACAAAATTAATCAAAAACGCTTTTCAGAGTAATATTTGCAGTCCTGGAATTTTTGGCTTTGATTTCAGAAAACAAGAGGCTACATCAGGCCTCTTATTTTAGTACTTAATGAGGTATCTAGAGCTTTGGGCCAAATACCCATTCAGGAGAAAAGAAGTTTTAATGGTCTAAAAGACATTGAAAACTATGCATTCAGAGGGCCCTTCTACCAGACTGTGGAACAGGAATCAGCATATGAAGGAATTCAGTACAGTCAACAAATATTAAAGTTAGCAACTTCTATTCCCCAAAACCACATCCAAACCCTGCATTCACACGCACACAAGAAGTGGGAATAAATAATGACAAGAAACAAAAGTTTCTGGCTTGGTTTCTTCTTCTCCCTCAAAGCAACTGCCCTTCCCCATCACAGAAAGGGTGAGTTATGATTGCTCTCTCATAGGTTGTCATAACTAAGTATCACAGGGTAGGTTTTTTGGGGTTTTTTTGTTGGTTGGGTTTTTTTAGTCATGTTTTGGGTTTTTTTTTTTTGACTGCATCAGCTGGACTATACAGGAATTACAGATGGATCCTATGTGTATTCATTTGTGGTCATGAAGGGAATTTCTCAACAGAACAGCTCACAAGGCAACCTTTACACATTATACTACCTTCTGAGCAATTTATACATATCATCTAGAAACTGATATGCGCAAAGTTAACCACAATTTTCATAAGCAGGCAGATAACCAGAGCAAGCTCAGTACAACTTCTCTGAGCCTTGGCCTCTATCACAGAGAGTACAGGAAGAACAGGGTGTGAGGCAAACGCCGCAGAGATAACTGTCAGCACTTTATTAGAAGAGGGAACATCACACAAGACAAGGTTAAACTAAACAAAAAGTACAAGTTTCTTCACCATATTTACAATATTTGTGTCTGCTGACACGCAAGGGCAGTTCAAGAAAAACAGAGAGAAGACATTATCTTTCTGATGTATACAACATTAGATAATGCTCTAGTTCCCACAGAAATACTTAGTCTCTTCACACACTTGTGGGTGTGTGGAAAGGAAAGTTTGTATGGAAGTGGAGTTTACAAGGATTTGTAGACATGGAGTGGGAGTTTCTCCCGATTTTGTAATTGTCTCCCCCCCCCACACCGTGTAGTCCCTATAGCTTATGATGTGCCTTGTAAGGATACAGTTTTTAGGATATATCCAGCGACTGCAGCTTAACACTGAAGAGTCACACCAGAGGGTAACCTCTTCCAGTGCCGCACCAGCATCCAAAATAAAAACGATTTTCCCAACTCCATGTAATAACCTACCAAGCTTCAAGTTGCAGCTAAATGTTCAACATTACACTGTCGCTACCAAGAGAAAGACTAACTGCAAAGATGACAGAGCCAGACATAAGTATTTGTAGGCTACCATTACTTCACTGCTTTGCTGCTTCTTCGTGACACTAAACAAGCACAACTGCTTCAACCTCTCCACGTAGGCTGCAAGCTCCATGCCCCTGACCATCTCAGTATCCCTCTCTGCTGGACTACCTCCAGTTTCCCTAAATCATGCTTGAACAAGGCAAGGGTGACACAAAAACCATGGACACAGTGCTCTAGGTGAAGCCTCATCACCGCGGAGCAGATGATAATCACTGCCTTTCATCTGCCAGCCACTATCTTCCCACTGCGGCCCCGCCACACTGTTTCACTTATTCGGATGGCCTTGTGTTGCTGGCTCATGCTCAGCGCAGCATCCACCAGCTCCTTTTCACCAGGATGGCTACTCACACAGTCACCTCCCAGCACATACAAATGCACAGGGTTATTCCACCTTAGGTGTAGGTCTTTGTACCTTGCCCAGTTTTTTCTCAAGGTTTTTGCTGGCTCAGTCCTCAAGTTTCTCAAGGCTCCTCTGCACTGAAGCTCTGCCATTCAGCATATGAATCACCTTTACTAATTTAGAGTTATCCCCAGATTTTGCTGAGGACATGCTTTAGGTCCTGAATGGTCTCCAAAGAATATTCTGAACAGTGTGGGCTCCAGTATCAATACTGCTTGTTAGAAGTCATTAACCATTTGATCCGGCTAATTTTCCTTTACAATTAACAGCCCTTTTGTCCAGCCCATATGTTCTTCATGTCAGAGAAGAAGATCAGAGTTTTAAGCATGCTATTCTTTTTTAAGTGGCAACTTCAGCGTAAAAGTACCTGGACGTGTGTCCTTTGAAAACACAGTCATCACTACAATGATCTGGAGAAGTCTCTTCCTCCCATCCATAAGTGTACTAAAGTACTTTACGTAATTGTTCCTAGACATGACCACCCACATTCATCAGCAGATGATCTGTCACATTTTCTACCCTCTTTCTGTTTCCTGGCTTTCAAACATGAATTTGAACAGTGCTGTGATCATATACCACAATCCATGAATGCAGTATCACATTAATCGAAAGGACAGACACACACATAGTCTGAAAGCTCTTTCCCACAAACTCAAGCTTTAAAAGTACGTGCACTGCCTTATGCCTCTTCAAGCATCAGAGACCTGCTGAGCACCTAACAGCTCTTGTGCTCTTCTTCCCTGGCATCAAACACCGGTTATCATGTTCTCAACTTGCTACTAAGGAGCTCACCCTTTCAAGCCCCAGAACATCTTCAACAGAGCTTCTCTGAAACCTTATCTATATCAGTCCTGACTGGTTGCTCACCCAATGGAAAAAGCCTTCATATTTGAGGATGGAGGTAGTGTGCATGGGTGATTCAACACAGACTACAGCTGTAAGTTTCAGACATCCTACAAGGAGAGATAACATCTGTGTATTTCATTATTGCCCCTGACTTTAGCTAGACAACCATACCATAGAAACAGAAGGCATTTGGCTTTCTGCTTGCATGCAGTATTTGAATTCCACATCCAATAAATTTGATATGGATGGTGACAGGCAAGAGTCTTCTAAACCAATTCAGGGATTTTTTTATTTTTTAGTTCTAAAAGCTTCTCACTTTTAATAGTGACAAAAAATGCACATAATTTTTTTTGCTGAGAGTTATGCTTTCAGAACATATTGTTTTGTAATAGTCACTATTTTGCATTAGAGAAGAGCTTCAGATGCAGAAGAAGATTTTAACATTGAATGTTTAGGGCTGCAGTGTTTCTCGGTGCAAATCATCATTTCTTAAAAAGGAGTCTGTTGCTTCCTTCATGCTTCAAGAGGCATGGTTTTAAATACTGAGCTATTTAAAAACTGTTTATGTCCAGGAAAAAAAAAAAATAGTTGCTACACCCAGTACTGCAGCTGCTCTGACATAAATGTGAGCACTGATCAGTTACATTTTTCAGTTTTGACACAATAAACAAGGATGTCTCTCAACCTCTCTCTCCTCTGATGAATCTGGCTCTGCCCCATCTTCATTCTCTTGAAGTTTGTGGAAGTGAAACAGCAAAAACTTTATCTTAAAGTACATGTTTAAGTCAGCTCTTGTTTCTAAGAGAAGGGGAAGAAGGAAGAACAACCAAGAAGCAGCAAATCAAAAGAGCAAAAGAACGCAGGCCCAAATTTCTGGAGGAGCAATTTTCCCTTGTCAAATATTCAAGCTATGAAGAGCTGAATTTTTAACTGCTCTAGTAAAAGACACAGATTTTCACAATGGAGGGATACAAGAGGAATTTTTAATTTTATTTTTTCAAGAATTAACTCATTGTCTCAGGGACCTATGCAAGATTGACACAAATGAACATGAGTTTAAACAGCAAACTAGAATTTCATTTAATGCACATAGGAAATAAACATAATGAAGCATAAACTGCATTCAGAGCACAAATATATAGCATCTTGCTTATTTCATCATCAGGGTGCACAAAAAAGATCCTGGGTTTACTGAGTTGCAGCACACCTTAACATTCAGCATATTATGTTTCTTAAGGTCTTTATTCCTTCCCTACCTCAATGTCCAAGATCCTTCTTGGTGTCTCCAATTGCAGGCTGACCCTCAGCTTTTCCTTTCCCCTTTCACTGTGCAGTTCATGCATTCACTCATCTTCCCTAAAATTGCTACAAAAGAAAATACTACCCATTCCAGACACCTTACACTTCACATGCTATGAAGAAAGCAAAATACTTGATTATTACTGTTCAATCTTCTTTACGGAAAATTTCTTTTTGGTCATTGCAACTGAAGGCAATCTATACCATAGCAGAATTGCTGCTCTGCTACTACCTAGCATTTGTGGATGGACAGGTCAGCAGTGATTGCTAGGAACCACTTGGGGCTCAAGTCCTTCCTCCATTGTCTTTTTACACCAGTGTCCCACAGGGAAAGTTGAGATGGCACATCATAACAATGCAGCACTCAGGCTGGCTCTGCTTTCATGTCTTAGATCAAAACTAGCTCAACTCCTATCTGAAGCTTCCCTTCTAAGTATGGCCACTCTCAATGCAAATGAAAACTAAGCACCAAACAGGAACTGACAGAAATATGCAGTGTAACTGTGACTGCAATAGAAAGTCTGTAGTAAGGAGTCTAGAAGTATATATGCCTCAATGAAACCTTGATGTTCACATTGGTCCAAAGTATAGACTTGCTATCTTTTTTCCCCAAAAATCTTGTCAACAGGATAATTAGGATCTCTTATACTGGAAGGGCTTGCAAACTTGTCCAGAATGGTGATCAAGTCTCTGCTCTGTCATACCAGAGCAGCTTGGAAAGGTCACGTCAGCCTCACAAAGCTCAAAGTCAGTATCAGGGGTTTAAGCCAAAAAGCTGAGCTACATGTACACAGCTCTATATATTTGGTATAGTAAATAATTGTGTGGCAGGTCACTCAGACCCACACATTACAGTCAAAAGACAACTACGACTGCAGAAAATATAGATGCAGCTGGGCAGGCTTCTGCTCTGGCTGCTATGTGAAAGCCATTCCTGGAGCTGTTCACTGTCTCCATGTGCTCACAGCAGTGCTCCCTCACCACAGTGTCATTACTCATGTGAAGCCTCTACTTGCTCTCAGCAAAAAAACAAGGTTGAATTAATTTTTTTTTTTCCTATAAAAGCAAGCAAACTTTCCATCTGGAAAATTAAGCTCCAGTAACAAGAATAGAACACATGACTCCATCACTTAACTTTTCCTGAGTGCTTTTTCTAGTGAAGAAGGTACATACATAGCTAGGAAAAATAGAGTGGCTCCTAATCAAGATTAGCTATCCAGCCATTTAGGCTGGAGTCCTTCTAAAAAAAAAAAAAAACATATAGAGAGAACTGAAACACAGTAGAGGAACAGAAACTGCCTGCAGGTCAGAAAAGCCATAGGATTTTCTTCCTTAGAAAGAAGAAAGCTTTTTTTAACCAGTAAAACTATCAAATTGTACCTTATCGTCTCACAGATATCTGCTCTATGTTGCAAAACCCAGAATTGAGTAATTGACTGGCAATGCCTCAGATCTGTGTTTCTAGGCAATACTTCTTTCATGGAGAAGAATTCCATTTTGAAAATATGTTCATCACCATGCTTTAGTGGCATGAAAATATTCGTGACTGATACAAGTACAGGGAAAGACACTCTGGAGACCTCAGAGAATTTAAAAACAGTCTATCAAAGTAACTGCATAGCAGATTTAAGATATGCAGTTGAAGCATTTCAGCAGAAACATTTCAAAGCTAATAGCTGAGCTGGTATGTGTGCACTATCTGTATCCAGTTTAATTCTACAAAATTAGTCTGCAGAGGTTCATTTATAAGCAAGGATTAGTTTCAGGAAAGACCAACCAGGACAGAAACTACAAGCAAGTGACCTTGCTAAACACTCCTCAAAAGTTCTACAAAGCACTGATTGTTCAGAGTCTTTAGCAAACAGTTCATGTATCAGGTGACTCAATAGCTTTCAGCATAGTGCCTTCAATTCAAGCAGCAAACAGTACAGAGGGTTAACACCTTTTGTACTAGTATCAAACATTTTGGCTTTTTCCATGGCCAGTCATATCAATGGGCCAATGAGAATTTAACAATCATCACTTCACACACACCGCAGCTCTGAAACACATAAGAAAATATGTGCTCAGTATAAAAGGACATCCAATGCTTGGGAAAGCCTGTAGGTTCAGTCCTTTATCCAGTCATTTCTCCAGACTTAGTCATAATCCCAGCATCAAGAAATCTCTGAATACTTGACAGAACAAGAAACTTATCTACAGCAGCTGTACTTCCTCCTGCTTTCCTGTTTCAGTGGCAGGTACTTTTTAAATACTTGATACAGCTTTTAACACTGTGTAGTTCTTAGCACATACTAACTTGACAAGCCTTTATGAAAGGTTTGTTACTAGGAGGGCCCTTCCACATGCACTGGAATCTTCTCCCTGCTGACATGCTTTCAGTGAATCACTGTGCTGCCATTTAACAGAAAGATTTTTAGAAACCACAATTACTCTAAAAGAACAGTAAGCAGGGGTTAGCAGGGCCTATGGGGAGACAGACAGCAGAGGCCACGAGAAGCATTTTCTTTCAAGTATTTAGTCTAAGGTGTACCACTAACAGGATACTGGTTGACCATCAAAAGTTTTAAACTCACTGACTGCACTGAAGAACATTTTAGGTTGGATCCTCAGATTTGTTTATGAAATGTCTCTGATCGACATAGGACAAAGCCCAAAGATCCAACTGAATTTCAGTAAGAGCATATGTGGACATAGTCCTCAACAACTCACTCAAGCCCACTTCGGAACAGCAATGATAGGGTGAAATAACTGAGTGGATCCTGTCCCTCTCTCCATTGGCACCAGCATGGCACCCACCTGATTATGCAATAAGCCACTTCCAGGTTAAACACAGCAGACGTTTTTTGGTTGAGTTACTGTACAATCAGACCAGTGCCAGACCAGGTACAAGGCAGACAACAGCAGCAACTCTCCCCGCTCAGCAGCAGCCAGCTAGTGTGAAGCTTCAGCCAAGGGAACACAAGGCTGCCACTGTCAGTGACAGAGCTGTTCTTTCCTGTCATCTACTCCCACGTCCTCCCTGCACCAGCTCTAGCAATACTGCAGTCACAGTACAAGTCAGGTCAGCTCACTCATCCAAACTGCCTTGGCTTGGACAGGTAGTGGCAGCATATGAACCCCTCCCTCTCTCCATGCAGCTCATGAAATTACATCCTGCAAGGCTATGAAAATGAATGAGATTACTGCATATGTTGCAACACTAAATAAAATATCACTACTTATATGGTACTTTATCTGGATTTCTTTAGAAACAGAATCTTTGTCTCTACCCCTCCCCCAACTGCAGCTTGGAATCTTAATAATTAACTCCTGCTTTACATATAAATATAATCCCCCGTGCTTCTTGATAAAGGAACTGTCTTATTTCAGTCATGACCTCCATCACAAGGTGGCTTTCATAAATATTAAAAAAGCCTTACCAACTTCTATCATGTTACTCAGATAATTCAAAGACCTCAACATAAACTAACCAGCTCAACAATACCAGAGACAAGATACTGCTTGCTCCAATGTTATCAGTCCTCTATTAAAAAGGAAAAAAAAAAAAAGAGATTACCTGGGAGATATGGTTAATGGAGGACTCCATCCTCCGTAGCTGGGATGCTTGGATGTCCAGCAGTTGTAATACATTGTTGGCCAGTGCATTGATCTGATAAGCAACACTGGCTAGGGATTGAGTTGTGTAGGCTTTGGTCTCTTCTAATGCTTTCCTTTTATCTGGAGCCTGTAAAGCAAAAGAACAAGAGGTTTGCTTAAGGCCAGGAAGAGGGTGGGGGGAAAAGGACAGGAACAAAAAATTACAATCTATATTTAGAAGAATGCACAATCAGATCTTCTTGATTACAGAAAGTACTCTATCTGCATCTACATTTAAAAAATTATCAATAATAAGGAACAGATAAAGAATCTGAAAGATATTTAACCGTATTAACATTACATACCGAGCAACAATTCATTCAGTAGAAAAACCAAGACTATCACACTTGTTGGAGTCAAATTTCTAAAGCCTGCCCAATCCTTCACTTCCAGAAAAGCCTCCAATTCCCCAGGAACGCTGAAATGCAGCTCTCACCATCTCTTATGAGGTCATGCAGCCCAAGCCAGCTAAAGACAGAAAAATATTTTCCCACAGCTGGGTGTTGCCTACTGCACATGCCACCTACAAAGCCAACCCTCCAGCTATGCTGGCTACTACTCCCACAGTCCAGAAGGGTGAGCAGAGCATCAGGATAGCATGCACAGAGGGCTCCTGCATGCAGCAGTATTTGTGAAATTATCTGTCCTCACATAAAAGCTTAATAAACTTTCCTTAACAGCTGAGAAAGTTCAGCATTAACTTAGAAGACACACATATTTTTGAGGTGTCAGAAAGGGCAAAAATATAAGGAAAGGATCACGTTTCAACTGAAATTACATCTTTCTAGGGTAGAAGTCTTCAATCGCTCCCTAATCAGAGGGCAGGTTACAGTCCAAGATCAGTAAGTGCATACATGACTTGAATTGCATGGCTCAAGTGAGTGTATTCTCACTGGTAGAATGGGGAGGTACCAACACCCCCTCCACCTGGAAAATAAACACGCACCCACTCTGAAGTGCTCCCTGTATCACAGCTTGGGAGCTGACAGTGGAGGCCATGTACTTCATCTGTTATCCAACTTGCAAACTGCAGCTATCCAGAATTCTCTTTTCTTCCCTTTGTAGGAAAGGTGCTCTACATAAGGAAGGATTTGTAGTACATGAGGACTCAGTGCTCACATAGTTTCTTCCCTGTTTTATTTATTTGTGAAATAGTCAGTTGATCTCAGCAATCAAAAGGAAAGGTTTATACTAATAGTCCTTTCCAACTGGACTTCTGTCTGGGGTTTCTGTTGATTTCTTTGAATAACACTCAACATACACATTGTATGCAACAGTTACAGTATTACTAACAAAGTCAGGAAACAAATTCCGTTTGCATTCTACTGAGCCCTGTGTTTTCCAGTTTCCATGCACTCATTCTTAAATCTTGCCTCTTACTTCTTCACCTCAATATTTTAGTTTAACATCCACAAATGTTAAATCTGCCCCTCAGAGTATGGAAAGATGCAACAGCTAATAAAGAATCCTTCTCGTCTCTCGCTTTAAGGAGAAAAGCAGATGGCAAAGCTGCTCATATACATTATAAAGTTGCATCATGACCTAAATACTGCCACACAAGCTATGCTCTGATACCTTTTAATTAAAGATTTATTTTTTTTAAACAAGGGTAAATTCCCCCCCCTCCTCCCCCACCCCCGTCCAGGAAATTTGTTCATATTCATGGTTAACATTCCTAGCAGTGTTTTAACGCATATTAGAACACTTGGTTAATGCCATCCTTCAATCAGATTCACATACAGATGCCTTCTACAGTGTGAAGCAGCAAGAACGGTTTAATGCAATCTGTTGCCAAAAGATAAAACAGCTATTACATGTACTAAGGCCACACTATGCAAAACTCCATTTTTAGTATTTCAAACAAAGCTACCTTTCACCTAAAAAGAACATTGACATTTCTAACTGTCAGAAAACATTAGTAAGAGTCATTTTGCTCCTTTAGGAAATAAACTTCAGTGGTGAAGGATCTGTAAAACAACTACTAAAGATTCAAGAAGCAAGTTTCCCAAAGCACCCTGACTCTCTGAAGAGGCATTAAAACCATCACGAGCAGTGACTTTAAAAACACTGTCCTACTGAGATGAAGCCTGCAGAAAACAACTGATCATTTATAGTTGAACTTCTACTACTCTGGACAACGACGAAAATGCAGGTAGAGGCTTCAGTGATACCTGAAATAAAACTTTCTCTGAACTAGACACAGCCAATAAGAAGGCAGTCAATGTGATTCTAACTTTATATAAACTCAAATGTGGATCTGTAGCCTTTACTCGAGCAGTTTTCTTATTACAAAGTTTCAATTAAATAATGTTAGGCTGAACACTTAACAGGTTACAAAGCCACAGCAGTCAATTACTGAGTGTTGTCAGATGAGAAAACTTCAGTGTATAAAAAGTTTCTTTCCTTCTCTAACGATTTGTTGATCAAATGCCTTGCCCTCATTTGCCTAAGCACCTCACATTTTAGTTATTTGCTCAAATGACTAGTTTGGCAGCAGGATTAGATGAACATAGTTGTGATGTGGAACGTATTTCATGTCCTAGCAGAATTAGGTTAGAAGCATTTTCAAGCTTTGCAGATAATTCAGGCAATTTCAGTTTGCAGTTTAACAGTTTAGATTAGAACTAACTTGACATATAGTCTTTTGCCTTTTTAATTAGAACTGCTGGCATCCACAAGATATAAGTTAAAAGCTTCACAGCCAAAGGGGGAGGGAGGAAGGAGAAGCCAAGAGCTATGTGGCAGCAACAGGAGGGAGCCAAGATTTCCAGCGTTCTTCAACTATTACTTTCATCTCCCTCTTTGAGCAAGAACTAAAATGGCTATAGAAGATAATGCACATGTTTACAGGCCTTCAGATACTTCAGTGTAATACAATACACCAGTTAACTATTCAAATTTGAAGACACACAATGCAAAGGCTGTCAACTGACTTGTTTTCCTAATAGTTCAGAATTACTTTATGATGTCATATTAAAAGCTTCAAAGATACTGTTGTTTCTCCAGTAGTCCTTGATATAAATGGAAGTTTGAGTGTCCTTTAGTAGCAAAGTGAATATTCTTTAAATCCAGACCACCACAGCTTTTATTTCTCTCAAAGTAAGTTCCCATCTGTATCCTCAGTTCACCCTTAACAGTCACGTTACTATGGCAAAATTGCAGTTTGAAATTGCTTTCATGTAACTAGGCTTAATACTAAAAAAAGAAAACCTCTCCTGCAATTCAAGTGGATCCATAAAGAGACAGTTAAACTGTCATGGCATTCCCACTGCATATCATGCATTTTTGTCAAATGCAAACTTGTATCAAAGCTTCCTTAAAAAGTTTACATAATTACTTCAGTCAAGTCAAAGTTGATTCTGTACCCAAGCTATTGCCACAGTAAAAAGAGTACGAGCTTATTTACTGATTCTTCAGTTCAGTGACACATCATGGTCAAATGATGAGGAACTTGTCCATCACTAGGCAGCTGATCTTTACAAGTCGCATACTCAATTTTTTTTCTTCCGCTCTCCAAACTGCCACCCACATAGGCACATCCCCACAACAGGATCTGTGCAGTGTTCAAACCATCTGCCCTCCCTGCTTTCCCTGACTCTGCTAATTCCCACCATCTTTTAGTTCATACAGCACAGCACGCAACTACATGTACAAGATTCCACCAAAAATTACACAAGCTCACTCTGCAAAGCATCTTCAGAAGCCAAACTTTCTATTGCAAGCACAGCAGTCCACACCCTCATTACCTGTTCTCCGACCCTTGTTTTCCCTCTTTCCACCTCAGTTCCATTCACTGTGCTTGAAACGCCCTGTAAGGCAAATGCCCCACCAGAAGAAATAGCTCCATTTGACAAAGGTCAGAAAGCAGCTCACACAAGATCACACCAAGCCTGCCTGCCCTAGCAGAAACAAATTAATTTGCCTCCTCGATATGTGGTATGTGTTGCTCTACATTTGTCATCTTCAGCTGTCAGAATATGTGCTAACTCAAACACAGAAAAACCCATCCAGGAAACTACTAACAGAGCACTTCCCTAAAGCAGCTGAATAATCACTAAGCTAAACAGAGCTGTTAATTTTTCAGTGCCCAATACCTGTTCAGATGCTTGGCATTCTGGTTCAAGGGCTTGATCACTCAGCAATCAAGCTACAGGAACAGCTTTATATGCCTTTGTTATTGCTCACGCACATTTAATTAATTCAACAGTGCAGTTGTTTAGTTTTACATCTTGGTCGTCTTTTTAAAAAAAGCTTCCACCTTTCATTAACTGATTAAAGAGAAAATTAGGATTACTACAATCAGTTGCCACATGGATTTAGCAATCTCTATCATGTATCAGCATTCACAGAATGCAACTATGCCAAAGACATCAATACACCCATTTGTATTCTCTTTTGTTCCTGTTGTCACTTATCTTTGACGTTTACAGAATGCATACGTCATGATAAGACAGATAGTACAGCTGAGGTTTCAAACTTCTGCTTCTTTCACTGAGGTCTTGCTATTTTAGCTCAGAGGTCTAGTCCCAACAAACTCAGGAATGAAATTTTACTAAAAACAAACTCAACAAAAGGGTGAAGAGGTATATTCAATCCAGGCAGTGGCTTGGAGACTCCTAGATATCAGTATATAACCTCCCTGAGAACTAGCTGGGGATGCTCCAAGGTGGAAGGAACATATTTCTGAAAAGTGGCTTCCCCACTCAGAAAACAGGAGCGCTCCAACCTCCCTAAAGCAAGAGCTTGTAACATTACGTGGAACTTCCAGTTGCATCTATGAGTTTGAAATAGCTGCTTCACTGATCTGATAAGGCTTTTAATAAGTCAAAGCTGGTCTGAAGGGTTTATTTGTTACTTCTGACTACTAACGGCAAAAGGCTTGGGCGTTTCTAAAACTATTCACAATGTATGTTCAGTTTAGACCAAGTATTCTTCTTCCAAGCTGCAGTAATGTGTTTCAAAGGTTTAAATATGCCATACACACTAAATAAACATTTACCTACTGAGCCAAAATTCTGATTTTGAATCTAAAGCACCATAAATGCAGATATCACTGCAAATAACTGAGAGGCTATATACTGAAATAGGTAGCCCATGGATACAGGTTCCCCCTTACCCATAGTTCATGAAGCATGTTAGACTGCTTTGTACACACACTGCACTGTGGTAGACTTTTTGGCTGTTACTGATAGTTATTACATCAGAATATCAGTTATAAATGAGAGAAGACAGTCAAACTGGCATGTCACAGCAGCAAGTGCGACAAGTTTCTATATTCTTAAGAACTTTCAGGAGCCAACTACCTACCTGGAAGCTATCCAAGGAGATCTAAACAGACCGTGGTTATTACTAGCAGGTGCTCAGCAGGGAGCATTCAGGATTTCTCTCATCACAGATATAGCCTTAAGGGACATATATCATTCCAGAGTGGCAGGGGAAATTAAGGCTTCAAAAGTTACAAACAGGGGTTTCTTACACTATGTATGACATCCAGGTAAGGACAGAGTATGAGTCAGATGTGTCAACTGTCTCCTGGAACAGACTTACTGTGCTCATGCCATACAGCAATTTCACTGAAGAAATTCTCTCTGCAATGCATTAGGCTAGCATTTACTTCAAGGGGATGATGCACTGACTATTTCCCAATATCCATAGAGCTATATGAGGCCTGGTATTTACCTACCTACAAGTTACAGATTGTTCCTCACCAATCAGCACCTCAATTACCCCACTGCAAAGTGAAGCAGGCCATCAGGAGAGTTACTTCAAAAGTTTAAGCTCAACCTTCACCCAGCATACTAGCACAGGAGACATCCTCCCACAGCATCATAGATAAAACTTCAAAGGGTCAACAATACACTTCATCTCCTGTCTGTCTTCCAACATAATCAGTCCCAGATCAGCCACCATTGGTGTTCTTGTTACTGGAACCATCTGCTTTGCCATTCATATCATTAGTATCATCAGTAAAAACAACTGTGGAAAATTTAAAAAGAAAGCACTTACATGGGGACAAGGAACAGGAAAGGGCTTCCTAGAAGCACAGCCTGATAAAACACCAGGGCAAACTCAGCCTCTGTACAAAGGGGAATAGAAGCCAAAACACATTCCAGAGCACAGGCAAATCTCAACTAAAATTCTGCATCACAAAGATCAGTACCACAATATGTGCAGTAGAAAACTGTCCAAGTGTTTCACTGAAGCGATTTGCCATAATTTGTCATTTTTTGTACTTTTCTACCATTTCTGAATTTGTGTGGGAGGCTGAAAGCTCAAGATTTTAATTACCCAATAGCTTGCAAGCTATTAATAGCAACATATTACAGTCACTGAACATGTCCACCTCCTGTCCAAGACCTTCTCCCCAGGGGACTGGCAGTCAATCCTTCACTGACAGTGGAAACAAGAAATAGAGTAGACTATCCAACACACCTCTTTCCATTTGACATCACTTCTCACTATGTGCAGAAGTATCAAAGCTCTCAATTACTGAAATAACTGGTTGTTCCAGGAGCATGAAGGAATTTAAAGACAGGGGAGCACAGAAGGATGCCTAACCATTCAGAACAGTTCTAAAATCCCAAATCCCTCTCACTACGGTAACCCCAAAATTAAAACCAGGATGATATTCTTTCAAGTTCATTCAGTAAGCTGTAATGCTTCCCATCTGAGACAGAAATCCTCACCACACACAGCCAGGCTAGCATCTACAATTCAACTCAAGCGAACTTCCTTCCAGCATCCACAACAAAAAGGCCCAGTGGTCTGAAATAATACCATGTCTGTTGAGTTTCTCCAAGATAAGATGCAGTAACTCAGCTACACCGAACACAGAGGAACTGGTAGAACTTGAAATTTCTTCTCCCCAGGTAAAACACCTTGCACAATAAAGCTGGCATTCATTCAAGGCACCAGACGATAAGGTGATCGCCACCACAGCAACAACCACACCACAGCCCACAAGCAAGATTTCACTCTGTTTCTGTTTAGAAACATTATCTTGACAAAAATCATGGACTAGTCAGCTATCCCATCTCAAGGATCAAGACACATACCAAATTACTGTAGTTTAACAAACACATAGGACAATGTAATAAGCACTGCCTATAATTCACAACCTCTGTTTCAGACAGGCCCTTCCCCCAAATCCTATACATGCTAGACAGTCAGCTAGAAGCAAATCCTTCATTTCCATCAATAATATTCCCCTGACCAGTCCTGAATAGCCTTGATAGCAAATTAGCATTTCTATGGGCCGAGACCAATTTAGCCAAACTGCCTGTGTCCTTGCAGATTTTCTTTTACTTGAAAGTTGCTTCCCGCCCCGCCCCGCATTGATTAACTATTAAAAGAAGAGTCTCAATTTTTCTAATCATTATCTCTTTTGGGGAAGGTAGAGGGAGAAAAGTTTCTTCATTAAGGGGAGAAATCAATTCCAAAGGAGAATTTAAGAGATATGCTTATATTACATATACACACACACCCCACAGTGGTAAAAGTGTATGAGTTTTGATAAAAAAAAAAAAAAAAAAGAAAGATGAATATGTATACTGATGTTTCTAAAAAAAGTAGTTAACTTTCTAAGATATATTGATACAGGTTATCATCAGATCCTAGCCCATTCTGACCTGTGTGTACACAGCAGAGAACCATGTCTGAGATTAAGCTTCCAATAAATACCTTACCCTCATATGTGTTGGGGTTTGTTTTTGGTTGTTGTTTTTTGTTTGTTTGTTTGTTGTTTTTTTTTACTCTTAAACTAAGACAAGTCTACAAGATGTAGCATTCACAACACTGATGCAGACTTTAACAGGTCTGCAAAGGAGGGCAGAAGTAGCCTACAAAAACCACCTTTAAAAAAAACAAACAAAAAAAACCCCATACAACCACACACAAGACCAGTAAATAACTTTAAAAAAATCCCAACTTAGGACTTCCATTTTAATCCAGGCAGTGAACATTATAGCAAGAAATGAATCTATCCAATAGGAGAGCGATTTACAAAGCAATGCCGATTCTGACAGATGGAGCCTGGGAAGATATGTGCCAGCTGCTCTGTTAGCAGCATTTTCTGCCCAATGCAGCAAACAGTGTTCATGTTGGCTCTAGACTAAACCACTCCTCTTATTAAAAAACAATATATATCTACATAAATATTGTTGAAAGCACAATTTTCAATTCTCCTGCCAAATCCAAGAGAGATATCATAGTAAACATATATGTTGGCATAATCCATTGTTAATGTCAGTTGTTACAATCTGTGCGTAAAACCAAAATAGCACACAACACTGAACTAAAGTGACAGAAGCAGACATACCCACATGTCATTTTCATACAACCCTTGCACATTGAATTAGTAAGACTTCAATACTGCATATGTAGCAAGCTTAAAAAATTTAGTCTGAGTCTTACTTTCTGTGTTTAACATGATTTAGATAACACAAGCTCCAGGACAGAAACCACATATTTCATTCCTGTAAAGCACCGCACAGTATTAGCATGCATACAGTTGCTTCAAAATTATGCTTTTAACTTCCTTGCAGTGCCTATTATTTCCCTTATGACATCAAAAACACAAAATTCTTCAGAGCTGATGTCAGAGCCTGCTTTGTGTCAGAGACATGAGCCAGACCTCCAAACACAGACTAATGCCACCCTCGGACTATCAGCCAGGAAAAAAAACCCCTCGCTCTTCCAGAGCAGCCTTCCTTCTTCAAGACTAAGAAAGCTACCCAAGGCTTCGGAGCATATGATTATTTCAGCACTCTAGACAGCAGATAATAGGGAATTAGAGAACTTACATTCCATTTGTTTCCTTATATACTGTCTCTCAAATATTGATCTTTTGTTTTCTGCTTGTAACAGGGCTTGAAATTAGAATGGCTTTCTGTTTACTTTCTAAAGTGCCAGCACCCACCCACAAATTTTAGCTCATTTAGCAGGGACATGCTCACTGATACATCCAAGACTTATTTTTCCCTTTTTTTGGGGGGGAATAGGAAAGAGACATTTTAGCATTTATTAGTTACCTTAATATCCTCTTTGTAATACAGTGGCAGCAACATAGAACCTAACTGGAGTGAAAAATTGGAATGGGTAGATTTTCATGCCATGCAAGCCTTTGAATCGAGACAGCTCAGAGTACCCATTTTGGGGCAAAGCTCTTCAACTCATACTGTGTGAAAATGTTTCTTTTCATACTATCAATAACAGTGGTTCCTTCTATGGATTTTATTTACCTCTTCAGTTTATTCTCAAGGACTGGTGAGTGCTCAACACAGTCAAAAGATCTTATCTCCGTTTTGACAAATCAAACTGAAGGAATAAGCCCAGAATACTAGAGTAAATCTGTATCTGAAGACAAGCAACATGCTAAAATTCAATGACCTTTTATAGGTAAGCTTCCAAGACTACCTGTCTCTCCTCACTCTCTAGCTCTCCCTACCCTCTATGCAGGCCTGGAATCATACAGACAGCATTGAGCAAGCAATGTTAAGACAACAGGATTTAGCATAAAGGATCAAATTGCAGCATCACCTCAGCATGTCCTAGTATCACAGATTATATGTCAACAGTGCTCTGAACCCATATAACAGGGTAACCTCAACTGCTCTTTGCAAGACAGAGACATACCAAACGTCAGCATCTGCAGAAGGGTTGGTCCAAAAGCAAGCAGGCTCAAAGCTACACTCTGCACCGCAACGGGTTTCTCTGCATAGAGAGATCAGACATGTTGCAGGACAATAAAGCAGGGAGGGAAGTGGGGAAGGAGAGCATGGAAAGTCATTAGCAGGCCTGTCCAGCTCCAGGAAGAATCTCAAGGCGCTAGAATGTAGAGCCAAGAGTTACACAGGCCTTCTGACATCCAGCAAACGTCTGGACTGCGAGTGCTCCTAATTCAGGAAGAGTTCTCACATTTAAGAAAGACACTGTCGACACACAGCCACTGCCCAGATTTTGTAGTTCAGGCAGTTACCAAACATCACAGAATTTAAAACAAAGAAGAAAACAACAACAACCAGTACAGGGTCAAATTCTCTTCTCA
Organism: Aramus guarauna; assembly: GCA_013400195.1. Taxonomy (NCBI): domain Eukaryota; kingdom Metazoa; phylum Chordata; class Aves; order Gruiformes; family Aramidae; genus Aramus; species Aramus guarauna. The sequence goes on along the minus strand of VXBL01005408.1, from coordinate 120,310 downwards.
TACTTCATAGCACTACCCTGCTGACTATTTAGTGTCTGGAAGATCAGTATAGTCACTCCAGCAGGAACCCATCCAAGGGCTTGCACATACCTCACAACAGTGGTGCAACGTGCTTAGACCAGAAACCAGTGGATCCTCAATTTTGTAGTAACTTGCTTCCCAGCACAAGGCATACTCACGCATAGCACACAGGCTATACAGTGATCTCATGGTAATAATGGACTGCAATACAAGGACTGATTGTTTGTACAAGAACTTGCATGTAAGTGGAGAAAAATCAACCTAATTTCTGTTTCTATCTGATCACATAAACAGTTGCTAATACTGCTTAGACTTTTATGTACTCCTGGACCTGACTGTACATTTTTTATCTGATCGTGCTTGTAAGCACTACATTCAGTTTCTTTTTAAAGAATTACTTTTCATTATGTTAAAATTTGAGCCTATGGTTAGCAAGAGAATTCCAAAACCTTACATACATAAGCTTCTTTGAATACTGGGTTATTTCAATTGCAGCAAATAGGAATTTAGCTCCTCAAAAAAACCAAACACACACAACAACAAAACAGATGGCTCAGAATAGAGAAGAGAAGGAGAGGGAGAGAGGAATGGAAAGTCAATAATACACCATTATTTCTTTTCCCAGAAAAACATGAACAGGACAGTAGGTAACAAAAAGTAAATATGGAAATCTCCAAATCTAGCAACAAATAAAACTTAACTTACAGAAACCAACAGAAGACAGAAAGCAAGTTCTTCAATAGGAAACAGTGTTAAAGACAGGAATGAGGGGGTTGTTTTGTTTTTTAAACAAAGTCCTTGGAGAGAGCCCTGCTTTGGTACTAGTTAGCACAGCAATTGAGTAACTTTTCCTAGAAATATAGCTGCAATGCCTCTGGCAGACACAATTACAGCAAAGTTTTCTAACCCATGTTGAAGTTCCACTGGTATTTTGAAGTTGTGCCTTCACATGCTTTTAAAGACTGCTTCCCCTTCATGTACAACATAGAGGAGAGCAGAGGCATCTCTTTAGGCAGATGCAGGAAGTGCAGAGAGTCATACAGATGACAGCAGTGCTCGCACTTCCATAAAACCAGATGCACAAGAATAGCCACATCCACATCACTCCCAATCCCCCGCCTCCGGTAGTAACACAACCCCTGAACTATTCTATTTCAGCACTTGTAGTAGGGCCACCAGGACACCTTGCTACTATCTCATCTATAATCAGCTTGGCAGATGAGGGTCCTTATTACAGCCACAGAGGAGCTGTGTTCAGAGAAACAGTCCTTTCACAACAGGAACACATCAGCCGCAGATGCGTATCCACCCATACCCACACTGCTGTCTATCTGCATATCTGCATGCCCCAGAGGAAGCTGAGCACCTGCCCTCATTTAGTTAAAACGCAGGGGAGGCCAAGGGAGGACACACACAACCGCGGAGCAGCATGTGGGACACTATCTGGCATATCCAACGACTTCAAAGCCTAGGATGGCTTCTCTACGCTGCAAGAGAGGCAGAAGAAGTAGTGCAAGCAAATTATATGCCAATTAAGTCTGCTAGCAAGGCTTAGCTACCAGAGATAAGATTCCTACTACGATGCAAGCAAGCCCAGGACTGCAACAATTACGTTTCATAAGCTCTGTTCGAAATGCTTTAAATTAAAACAGCAAGAAGCGGCTGTGTCAGTAGCAAAAAGAAGTTACACCCTAAAAATACACTCAATTTAACCAAAGAATATACAGTATTTACATGTAAATAAAATCCTGCATGAATAGGGGGATGGAAAAGGAAATACCTTATCCAAAAACAGCCTAAACACCAAAGATATGTCCAAAGCAAAACTGGAGAATGGTCTCTTTACCATCTGCCCTCCTAATCAGCTCTTACAAGAGGAACTGCTTTTCAGCTTCCCACCTTGTCAGTTTTTTAAAGGAAATTGGAAAAAGACCCACCTTTTCTGTTCAACTACAGAAATTCATTTTCCTAGTCAAAGAGAATTTTCTTATTATGAATGGCCACATTTTTGCACCCATTATACCTAATGATTGGTTTTCCTTAACTTTCGCAGCAGTTAGGCTGCATTTAGTCATTTTCTGAGGAGGCAAGAAGCTTAAATGAGTATCTTTTGCTCATTATTTATGGTCTCTATTTGCATAACTCCTTCACAAGTGCTCCATTAAACACCTCTTCCCCTCCAAGGCCAATTTTAAAAAGACTCCTGCTTTATGAGACTGACAAGCATGACTCACAGTATTCCCCACGTTCGTTCCCACAGGCCTCATGGGACGTTATACAGCCAGTAAGTACCTGCTTCAGTTCTTACTCCCCCACTCCCAATGCTGCTGCAGTAGTCCCTTACAGCAATCTGGGAAAAAAGTAAAGCTACCTCTCTAGCTGTCTGCTGTAGGAAGGAAGCAAATAGTAAGAGTATTTGTTTTTAACGTTGTCCTTCTACCACATCACAGTCAGCAAGAGAGAGTGGCTGAAGGGAGGCATGCTGCGAAGGAGGGTTACACACTCTCCTCCAGTCCTCCTGTGCTTTTACTCCTACCAGAAACTTAAGAGTTGTGCAAGACCCTCAACTGGCTTTTTGATCACCCTTCAAACCATTCCCATTTTCTGTCAGCAAGGCAGAAAGTTATTCAACATAGATTGGTTTTTATCAATTCTTAAGCCCTTTCCAAGCCCAAGGAACACACTCAAATCCCCCGCACGTCCCACGTTCAGGACCAAAACCAGCAACTTTTCTCCCCTCAGCAGGGGAGCAGCTGCCCACAGGTACCACATGCCTGCATACTTGGCTCCTGTCCCCAGTAAACTAGCCTCTCTCATAATTACAACAGATACCTCCCTCAGTCTCTGAATGGTCAATATTCACTGCAGACTACTGACAGGAGCTGATTTTATAGTTCTTGTTCATGGATAGTAGGTTTCCAAAGAGGGAATGTGCGCTAGAAAACCTTCCATTGACTGTTATCCTTCTCCATGGATTTAAAGGACAGACTGCTAAAGAGGAATGAAATACATATCTAGAAATTACATGGTCACTACTCAAAGTGATACAAGACTTCTTACAAAGTAAGCAGCATTGTAGGAGCCCAAGCTTCAATTACATTTACAGCAACAACACTTTAATATTCAAAGCCAAAGACACCTTAGAATTTAGACACAAAATCTGTTGCTATTTAAGACAACATGTACTTGCAATGCTCCCAGACAAGTCTTAGGACTACTGCGGCAACCAGATCATTTCAGTGCTGGGAGAACATATGGTACACTGCAGCAGGAAACACACCCACAGTATTTGAAGAGAGCCCTTGTAGAGCCAAGCACTTCCAAACCAGACACACATTTTATCTAACACAGCTAAAGCCAGGAGTTTGCATCACAGAAACAATAGCTCCTCCCAGAGATTCGGAAATCCTGCAAGTCAGCCAGCAAATCAAAAGCTGAACAATCTCCAGCCTGGTCTCCAAGGATCTTGCCAACATAAGTGCATTGATCCATTGTATCTCTATTTGTTAGTCCAATGCTCTCCGGACTGGATTGAAGCATCATCCAAGCCACCTGCCACAAGGCCTCACAGTGGGAATCCTGGAGACTATAATCATATTTCATAAAAACCCTTCAGGATCAGGTTTAGCTCTGCTTTGTGGATACACGCCTACTAATGTATGTTAACAGAACACCATTCCCCCAATACATCCACCTTTCCCTCACTGATAAGGGATCCAAAGCCCTTCAAGCAGACATGTTTTATTAAGCCCTTTCCATTCCTTGGTCTCAGAGTAACAAAAGGACCAGCTTCCTGAACAAGACAGATTTCTTATAAAGGAAAGGCCTGGTCCCATGTATCTGAGAGGCCTCAAGGATTTTACAAGTAGACAGAATCACGTCAATCCCATTGCATACTGTGTCTCCCTATCTAAAAAAGAAGTGTATATAAATGCCTCCAGTAGCTACAGATTTCAAATTATTCAAACTCATGCTAGTAGAAGCTGTTTGTCTGAAAGGTATCATGGAAAACAGCTGCATAATTTAAGTTGCAAGGCAGTAAAATATGCAGTTAAATAATAGAAAGAGATTAATTAAAGAAATAGGCAAGGGAGAAGACATTTTCAGATGAGATCTGAAAGTGAGTGAGGTAGAGAACAAGCATGCAAGTCTGGTTCAGAGGCAGATGCTGTGATGAGAACACTCTTGCGTCAATGGCAGCAGAAGAGAAAGTCCACGTTATTTGGCAGTGAGAGAAGAGTGAGACAACGGGTCTAGGAAATGGCCTGCAGCAAGCAGACAGGAACTTCAACAGTGAGGGAGAAATTAGCAAATTCACATTAAGATCACAGACTAGGAGAAACACCTGGAAAGAGAAATGTTGTCACTAGGAATGTTTAGTGACTAACATTATTAGGTGTATGAATGTGAAAAGACAAGCCATGGCATTCTGCAGCTTAGATGCTACTGAAGTAGTCTGATGCAACTGCCTAGACACCTTGTTCTTCTCTTGTCTATTTGTTTTATGCAGACATTTTCTTACCTTAGACTCCAGAAAACACAGAATTATTGCATGGAGACCACAGTTCAAGTATTAATTTGTGGCACACCTGTCAAATAAGATGCTCAACTGATGATGATTGCTGCAGGACAAATACTGGTTGGTGGATTTGCTGACCCCAAAGTACAACAAGAAGATCAGAGGATGAAAGTGAAAAAATGCATCTGGTGAAAGATTAGCTGGGGAAAAAAAAAAAAGCCAACAAAATAAACCATGCTTGACTGAAAGTAGAGTTTACAAAAAACATTACCTTGTGAAACACCAGTGTGAAAGTAGCCAGAAGAGTTTACACTTCAATATTTTTCCAAGAACATAAAAGAATTGTGATGCTTCAAGTAGTAAAAAAGCAATTTATTTTTTTTTAACTATTTATAACCTTAAGACCACCCAGTAAGAACATTATGTTCAACTCTAAGGATGTCAAACCAGCATTTGTTTTAGTAAGCCTCCTCTGCCTGCGTTCTGAGAGGCCTTCCTGCTTTTTTAACAAAAGTAGGAACAGTACGACATTTTACTCCTATTTGTCTTTGAGGTTACAACAAAATTAGGAAAGCAATGTCTCTTCCTCATGAGTTCTTTAACTGCTCATCACTACAGTATCAGAGCAGAGCAGCATGGCTTGCTCTTTAATTTCTGCTGTAGAAAAAATACACAGAGTTGATTATTTTGGGCTCTTTGGAGAGGGCGGGAGGAAGGAAGAGGGAGGGAAGACACTACCACAAATATAACTGCTATACCTTAACATAAGAAACATAAAAAATATATGAAAGCTGTAATTCATTGCAGAAGAGACAACCTTTACTGTTCTTCTAGAATAGTCCACCATGGCAGAAGATATAGTACAGCACACATCATCTGTGGCTATTATGAAGAGACTTTATCATAGGAAAGACCCAAGATAAGTTTTGAATTTCAGAGCCTTTTCAGTTTGCCAAATCCAGCACTCACTAGCTAAACTTATTTGATCTGGAATCTTAGACAAAAATATTATTAAAAAATAAATTCCCCTTATAAGTGTTCAATCTTTTTCAGAGTAAAACTAATTTGTTTTGTCAGCTTAGCTACCAATTTCATCTCATGTTAATACAGGCTGTTGAGTGTTACCAGCTATATCTGAAAATGCTGCACTGTTTGGCTCCAAGCTGAAATTCTCTTGCAGGGTCCCCACGGGTGTTGTCATCGTCCTTCCTTCTACAATATTGGCATCATAGTAACAAATACATGCTCTGCAAGGCATACATGGCTCCTGTTAACAGCATTAAGAGCTTGCATAGTCATGAGTAACACTATTTGCATAGTTTCAAACAAAGGTGGCAACTACACTCATTAATTAACCCAAGGAATAACAGGCATTCCCTCTAATACCAAGAGGAGGAGTTTAGAGTTCTGCTTTCATCTGCTGTACAATAAATGGATTCCTCAAAGAACCTTCCTGTTACAAGTACTGTATCTTTTATTTCACTATCTGGCCCTAAGCTGACGAAACACTTGACTGAGCCCCTCCAGCACAGTCAGAAGGGCACGCTGACAGGCTGGAGGTGAAGGAGAGGCACCTGCAGATGCCATCTTGCTCAGAGCTCTGTTCAGGAGCACATCGTGACCTATTCTCCACAGCACTCTGGTCTCGGCCCCCAAGGGCTCTGCAAGTTTTGAGCCGCAAAGGGTTATTTTCACAACCCACAGGAGACATCAAGTCTCTGTCTACAGCAGCTGCTTCGCCAGCAAGGTCAGGAAAAGGGAGGAACCACACTGAGGCACCTTATCTACTATTACAAATTGAGCAGTTACTTCCTTTTACTTGGGGGTGGAGGGAAGGGAGGATCGCTGTGACCAAGCCCAATCACCTCTGTCACCAGGGCTCAGATTTTATTTTTTTTTGGGGGGGTGGGGGGGGGAGACAAGACAGGACACAGGCAGACGCAGGGTGCAGAGCATGAGGGGTGGTGGTGAAAGGAATAGCATCAGAGGAACACTACTCTGGGTAACACAAATACTAAAGAGAGCAAGAACACTTGGGTAATGATGAGCAAGCCTGGACACTGAGTAACTGAGGGCCCACAAGTCACTTCCTACCAAATAACAACAAATAAAAGCCACACCATGCTCTTTTTCACTCCCAAGTTATTAATCAAGGGCTGAACACAGGCACAGAGAGAGCAAGATACCCTCTTATCCCTCAAGGATGTCTTGCTACCCAGAACTGACACTTCGTCCACACAGCTGCCACCCTGTTGTTCTGTGGATAAAGAAGATTTCAGTTACCAGAACTGTCAAACACAGACTGCTTTCACTAACGAGAAAGAAAGCGGTATCTCCTACTGCCTCTGCCAAGACAGAGACACCCACCAACACGCAGACAGACAATGCTGTGAGCATTATGTAACTCCAGAAGTTTGCAAAGCCAAAATTTAGACTCTCAAGGTTCTTATGAGAGGACATATGTAAAACTCTTAAAAAGTAATTGCTGCTAATGAGTTCAATGATGGTTTCAGGTACATCTTTTCCCAAGGGATTCATTGTCTCTGTGGACACTGTCTCTGCATTTCTGCAAATATGCACTTTTTGTTGTGCTGTACTATAACAGAGGCAATTTGGAAAGGGGTGGGGGGTGGGAGGGAAACCCTCGTACACAGCACTGGAAGTCCAAACAATCAGGTTCTGTTCCGAAATCTGACAACACGTCCCTATATGACCTTCCACGAGTCAGTTATAAATTCTATGCCTCCATTTATGCTTCTGTAAAATGAAGACAGTTCAAAATACTAAACAAAGATATTGGGAAGTTGCATCAGTTTTTTCTTTCAGAGCTTGGGGTTTTTAGTTGTTGAACTTAGATCAGTAGCACAGATACCAACAGGAACTTTGCCCTCAGAGGTGCAATGCTTCCTACTTGTACACAGCCTGCTCCTGTACTCTTACCTTCATTACAGTGTGATCCACTTTATGGGTCCTCCTCAAGGCCCATGTATTTTCTCTTTACCATAGGAGCTACTTCCTGCAACAAGCTCCCAAAGATCTGGAGGGAGACAAGTATTAGACAGTTGCCCCTCTTACTCAGGTCTTTCCTCCTTCCAACAATTCCACAGGGCTGGGCACAGTGAGAGCAGCACACAGAGCAAGGATCACGCTTAACATACACTAACAGAAAACCTGCAAGCTTCTTCCTTCAACATATGTGCAAACCAAAGGGAGTAGACAGTACTTCCTTTGTGGACGAAGCGGTCCACACCTGTAAAAGCTTATCCCAACCCACTTTACTCCACCTGATTAAAGAGGCACAGTGTGGACACAATCATCTGCTGAAATATGAATGAAAAATGGAGCAGGAAGAGCAGCTGACATCTTGCTGGCTTCCTAAACCAAATGTACCAAAAATTAATGGAAACGTTTGGAAAAGATGGTCTCATATCATCTACCTCCTTTGAACACAAACCAGATATGTGACAGTCTAGGACCCATTTCCTGTATACGCAGGGTTATCACTTGCTGATTCAGTGAAGTTGCGCTATTGTCTGATTGCTGCTTTCAAGCTAAATATACAGTTGTATTTTCCAAAACACGGACAACACATTGGCACAGAAGATCAATACAATGCACAGAAGAGCAACAAGCCTAGCTCACCAACCTGTACCCAAATCATTCTTATTTAAAAACAAACAAAAAAACCCAAACAAAACCCACACACAGAACAGCCTTTTATACTGACAGCAAACATTTGCTTAAACTACCTTAAAAAAAGAATAGTGTTTAAAAGTATAAGCTAATACCTTTTCTTAAAGAATATGATTTAAGCCTACAAAGGATAGCGGATGGTACATCCATATTTTCTCTTGTTGCTCTCAAGCTCTCTAATTTTGAATTATATTTTGGTGTTAAACAGTGAACTAGCTTAATTTGCTTTTTTTTGTATGTAAAGTGTTCCAAATTTAGCAATGAAACCAGAAAAAAAAACCCACTGTGTTTACTCTTGATACAAACTAATTAGCCTATGAACATAAAAGCATGTAAGTTCTCATAGCACGTAAAAGATTTGTATTAGTGACAATTTAAGAAGTTTATCCTTTTAAAGCAGGTCATTTCCTGAATTAGACATTCTGAGTGAACTTCTTTGTACTGAGCTAAGCCAAGCTATTTTCCATACACCAGGCAACAAAACCAAGTGTCAGATCAGTTACCAACATCTAAGGAAAAAGAAACACCACAAGAAAATTTATTTCCTTTCCAATAAATACTATCTACTGTATAGGAAGTGCAGAACATCCAACCTATCCAACATAAAGGATTCCTACATGCATACCAGAAGACAGCATAAGGATTTGTGAAACTCATTGCCGGCAACACTTCTGCTCAACCCCACGTATTTATTTTTCTACCAACTGGAAAGAGACTTTAATTTTTTTGTAATAGCAGTCAAACTGAAATCTGTCCCTGCTTTTGTCTATTTTACCCAGAATAGCTTGTTAACTCACCATTCAGTTTCCACATACCAGTTGGAAGCTACAGAAGGAAATAACACGACAACCAAAAAACACACATTTAGGCAACATAGCACTTACTTCCTTAAAAGGTCTTTCACTTAATTTATTTTCTAAAGCTGCTAAACCTACCCACTAGAGACCATCAAGATGAAAATTTACACAAGTAGTACATATTCCAAGCTATTCCTTTACAGGTTCTCACAATCATATTCAAATCATATTTAAGTTTAAACCAAAAAAATTACAAATGGATCTTCCCAAGCGGTCTAGAAGCAGAGATCAATGAAAACTATGCATCTGGTGATGCATAAACAAGACTATAAGAAACATCTGATTTAGTCAGTAGGGGAGAGTTGTAAGCAGCATTTGATAGCACAGAGAGGTCTCTCTGCTACATCAGTCAACTGAAGTTGTTCAAAAGGAAGTCATCGGCACAGTAACACTGGAGACACTGGTTTCCTCTGTCATTCTAATGTTTCATAAGCTAGTTATTGTAAGTAAGTTCATTAAAAACTGAAAATAATTCAATTCACCTAGGAAACTGACAGGGGAATCTCTCTGGAAGTTAATATTTTCAGCTGAATAAGCATGATTAGAACTGTAAGTGCTTTAACTCCGTATGTCATTTCTGTATTAGTACTTGTAAAGTTCATACTACTTAGAATCCTGATGAAATTCCTCACTAGTATCTTTGGTTTTATGCTATGGATTTTCAGATAACCTTTCATGGTTGCACATATACACTGAAAGGGCCTTATGCTATATTTTATTTGCAGGCTAAAGGCTTTACGGAAGGCATTAGGTACTAGAACTCACATTTATATGGCATCTATGAAAAAGTTTCATCTATTTCTGTTATAAGACAATTTCACTACACCTCCCCTTGCTTAATCTCACTGTACGTTATTATAAGAGTATGTCAATTCACAAGTAAATGTCTCTATCATAAGAGAGCAGAGTCATACCAGTATGCTGAAGAGTGCCAGAAAAAAGCATTTAGAAAATATTAAGAAAACTGTGATTTCTCTACATTTAAGAAAACTTACTTCAGGAGACAAAAAAAAACAAAAAAACCAACCAAACAAAAAACCACACACAAAAAAATTGCTTCCAGTTAAAGATTCAAGGTTCAAAGCCTGTTCAGAATTTAAGTCTCTGATCTAAAAGAAAATAGGAATCTAATCTTCCCCCTTGTCACTGAAGCTTCCAACCAAAAACATAACAGATTTTAAATCCTGTCACAGATTAAATACAGTAATGTACTTATAATGCCTTTTTCCTTCTAATCAAAGCCCAAGTCCCCATCAATAACATCACAACTTCCTTAAATTACTACTTCTACATTTAGTTTTCTTTCCCTTTATTCTGCCTCCCTCTCTCTCCCATCCCCCCCCCCCCAAAAAAAAAAAAACAGCCACTGTACAAAACTTATTTGCTCTGCTTCTCCCACATTCTTTTGCCTTCCTATCAGATAAACTTTCTAGATAACCAGAATACACACGGTCTGGAGGGCAAACTGTGTTACTGCTTGGCATTTTGATTTATTCACAATTTGCCTTACCAACAAACTGCTTCCCACTTGTCGAAGAACAGCAATTTTCAACTCGAGTCACAAATACTGTCATCTTTCCTAAATGCTTCAGTAAAAGGACTCTTACTGCCAATAGAGCTACATTCATCATAGGGAGCCAAGTTCCACCCAGGTGAGTTTTTTCACCCCTTCCTCCCTCTGGTTTTGGGGTTGGTTTTTTTTAGGAATCCCTGACGACATTGAAGACAAATTCTCTTCAAAAAATCAGCACAACTTAAATTTTACCAGAATTATTCTCAGATTAAGTGAAAGAGACAAAACAAGATTCTTATGTTTTCAGATCCAAAAATACAGATATAGTTTGAATACAGCAATATTGGGGGTGGGAAATTACTCTCCTGCTTAAGTGAGCAAAGAATATAAAACATAAGACTGAGAACATCAAGAGTTCTGAATAAGTATCTGAGTGCTATTACAATGACTATAAATTGTTAGCACCAGCACTCAGAACAGTCAAACTTGTTCCATCTCAGTGCCACAACACAGAGCAGGTGACAGCACACAGTAACTTTTCCTACTAAGGAGCGCATAGCCTTTCCCACAGAAAGAGAGAAAACGTACCAAATTTAAAGCTATCCAAACTCAAAGAGGCCAGATTGAATCAGTTCTGTGCTACAGGATAAATCATAATGTGTAGCCACTTCTGAACTATTTTACCACTCACTTCATGGCCAGATTCTCTGTTTCGGCCTGCCATTTTATAAAATACTCGATTACATTAAATACAAACACTTTGTATTATGTGTTGGTTAAGCCTCTTCCCCTCCTTTCCTCCCTTCCCATCCCACAACACACACACACTCCCAGATCTCATAACCCAGTGCCCTATGTCATGTTGCCTAATCCTGCAGTGGCCCCACCACAGGGACTGGAAGTATAATCTGTTCAGTAGTCCAACTGGAGAGCAGATGGCTTTGTATAAAGCGCTGATTAAAAAACCCACCTCTACCACACATTTAAAAAAACATATGTAACTTCAATATATTTGCCATTTTTACAGAGTAAATGAACAATGTGTGTACAGTACAAGAGAGGTATAAATTTTTCAAAGCTACTGTGCATGTCCTCGTTAGGAATTTTAGAACTCCAGGTTCCTTTCAGAAGGGGTAAATGTAGCTGTACACAGATAAAATGGACTGTAGCCACATCCAGCCGACCTTCATGCTTGAGATGAAAATGAGTTACCAAACTTAAAAAAAAAAAAAAATTAAAAAAATTATTAAAACCACCCCAAATGACTGGATGGGACCTAGCTCAAGTGTTGGGTTTTTTTATTTGTTTGCTTGAAGAAAGAAAATACAAGTTCTAGGACTCTGAAGAAAATGATGTAACTGAAGAGTCTCTGTAACTTTCTGACATAGGGAAAAAGTCAGGAGTAGGAGACAGGTCAAAACTTGTGCTGCAATTACCATGCTCATGTATTTGTCATATTTCCCATGAGTAAAACCAAATGAACCTCGCCTCTTAGAAGCATTTATATCAGCAGCTTTCTTTGGGTGGAGCAAACAACTCGGAAGAGTAAACAGACATTAACTCATACTACCTCACATTCCACAAAAAAAAAAAAATCTTAAAAATATGGCTTGTTAAAGCAGTTCTAATCCAAGTAGCTCATTTAAAAAAATATTTCACTTCATATTATTAAAGGTGTGTTTTGAAACTTGCTGCTCCATTAGTAAAAACAGTAAGACAGCTTACCAACAGCTATGGATGACAGAGAATTTAATAACCTGTATTAAATAGTAATCACAGGTAGGCTAGTATTAGATTCAACAAGTTTACTTTATAAGCTGTCTAATAAGTAGTGTGGAGTTTATTTGCTTTTCTCCTTCAATTTTTTTTTTTACTAAAAAAAAAAAAGCTGAGTTTCAGCATCTCTGGATGGTTCTGCATCCACATCAGTATGACTACATACACAGACTTAAGAGAGTTGTGTGCTGCAAAGCCTGAAAAAAATAACAATAGTAAACTGTGCTTAAAGTAGCTTCACGAAAATACACATCAAGCAAGGCCAGCCTAGGGGGGGGAAAAATCCACAGCGACTGGCGGAGACGCGCTACAACCAACGGAGCCTCTTCCTGCATCGGAGCCCCGCTCCGAGATGACTGTTGTCGGGTGCTCGAATTGCGAGAGGCACGGATTGCCATTTTGAAACACCACCTCAGGCTCGCGCACCAGCGCCTGTACACGCGCAGCTTCCTGCCCCCGCCAACCGCTCATTGCGGCGATGCGGACCCTCAGCGCGTCGCGCCAAGAGCGCGGTTCCCTCGGCCTCGCCGAGAGCCGCACGCCGAGGTTCCCACCGCGGATCCCCCTCCCGGTGACTGAATTACGTGATGTCACGAGTGTGCGGGGCCCCTTCCGCTCCCCAGACGCCCGCCGCGCCGCTG
>VXBL01005408.1:85470-107210 GCA_013400195.1 Aramus guarauna | reverse complement strand
GGGGGGGGAGACACACCCTCCGAGCCGGACTGACATAATAACCCCCTCCCTTCCCCTCCGGGGCGGGGGAGGGAAGCCTGGTCTTTGGGCTAGAAAAGTTGAAAGAAAAGGCAAACCCGGGGGAATGGCTGCGGGGCGGGGAGCCGCGCTGGGGGCAGCCGGGCTCCCCCTTAGGCGGCTCCGGCCCCACCACCCGCACCGGAGAGCCGAGCCCAGCCGAGCCTCCCCGCCGGCCCCGGTGAGCTGCCCTGCCGCCCCTCACCTGGATGTAGTTGTTTTCGCAGTAGTCGGCGACTCGAGTGAGGTTCTGGTAGCTCTCGAGCAGAGCCCGCTTGCCAGAAGGGATTTCCTCCTCTAGCAACATCTGCAACTCTGCCATTTTCCACCCCTCCGCATCGCTTCCTCTTGCATTAAAGAGACAGCGGCAGCGCCGGCCTCGCAACCCGCCTGGTATTGTGGGATTCCTCCTCGCCTCGCTTTCGTGCGCTCTCGCTTTCCCCACCCATCTTTCCCCCTCCGAGAGGAGGGGAAAGGAAAAAAAAAGAAAAAAAAAAAAAAAAAAAAAAAAACCCACCCCCGCTTCGCAAAGCAACTCGGGAGCTGTAGGCAGCGCTGCGCCGCGCAGGGCGCATGCGCGGGGTGAAGCGGTGCGGGCGCTGCTCATGGCCGACGCCCGCGGGCGGGAGACGGCGATGGCCGGGGGTCACCGCCCCGCCTGGCCCCTACGGCGGGAGGGCGGCGGCAGCAGGGCTGTCGGATCGTCCTTCTGGGCGCCGAGAGACGAGCGGAGACGTTTGTGTGCTTCTTCCGTCCCCCTCAAAAAAAGCCCCAGCCCCACCGGTGCTGCCCTGAGGCGGCGCCTGTCTTCAGGAGAAGCCAAAAGGGTCTGGGAGGGAAGCGCTGCCCTNGTCTGAGCCGGCCACACGGAGCAGCTCACCGGCCCTCACGCCCCACTAATCCCCACCCCGGCCCATGGAGGTCTCCGGGATATGACTCATAATANGCTGGGGCTAAACCACAACACCTAGGTATTCGGTTTCGTCAGGCTAGAAATTTGTAGGATGACAACAAAACTGGTAAAACGGTAGGAACATCGTGATTAATATAATTAGTATTTTCCCGAGGGGGCTATCCCAGGGGGGAAGGGGAAATACTGAATCCAGGCTATGTAGATCTTTGTGAAAGCCTGCCCACAAGTAATAATTGACAGCGTTTTTCTGGTTTGTTTCATAAGAAGAATTTAAATATTTAGCTGAGGTAAATTCCTGCCACTCTTTTACCTCAGTTATTAATCATTGTTCAGGGCCTTCCCAGGTTGTTGGAAAGGTGTGAAAGATAAGGTCTGGTGATTATTTAGTACAATCTTTCTTGCATGTGTTTTTTGTAAGCAAAATCCTGTTTCTGTGACCATACCAGAAGAAAAGCCAATAACAGCAGGTGGCTTCTGTGCTGGGATGTCCAAGCCTTCCTTTGCAATGAGTAACAGGCTGAGAAGAAGCCGTCTCCAAGTCCCGTTATTCATGCCTTGGCTTTGTGTGCTGTGTCTACGCAATTACAAACGCAACTGGTATTAGTCCTTGCATTTTAGTAGTTTTCCCAGAAAAAAACCACACAGCGGTGAAAAGTCAACATGTTTTGGAAAAAAATATTCTCCAACACATTATAGCAAGAGCAGACTGCCTCATCTCTGCATAATTGTGTGGTATTTTCCATGTCCTCTGGAATCTGTCTGCCATTTGCAGCACTGAACACCATTCTGATTGGGATGCTTTGGTATAACTACTGATGTCTCTAAATCAGGGCAGAGAGAGGAAAAATAGATCTCCCTCTCCCCGCTTCAGGTCAGCAAAGTCCAGCATCTCAGTCTAGAATCATGGAAGTGAGGATGAACTGTAGGGAGCCTAGGAAGGTCTTTGCAGCTGGAACTGCAAAAAACCACCCCCTGGCTGGGAACAGCTAGACAGGTGCTGAGAGAGGTATTTGAGTGCTGTCTGGGACAGGAGAGGAGGGAACTGGTACATTTACAGCACTTGCTGTATCTACATTGCTATCTTCTGATGGTAATTCATTTGGCAGCTTAGCAAAATTGTTTCCAAAATGGCTTCAATAACTCTCTTTAGGACAGCATGTAATTTCCAATAAAACATTTTATTTTGGATTCCAAGTACTCTTTGAATGTACAATAATTAAATTTGATTTGCAACAGTATTGAGATATAGACAAGCTTTTAATGGGTCCCAGGGCAAGTGTGATCAGAAACCATCTTGGGCACTGGCTTCTCTCATTTCCAGCTATCATAATACAAAGACAAATTTGATTTCTCTATTCAGTCTGGCTGCAAATTGCTTAACACCCATTGGCTTGAATGAGTCTGTAATTGCCTACAGATCGCAGACTGACTTCATGGAAGCTGTTAACATCCTCAAATGTGGCACAACTGTTGTCAGCTCTTCTTAAAATGTTATTGCTGTCCCTGTACCAAGAGACAGCAGATGTGTGGGGCCTTGCACATCAACTTTTTTCAGTATGAGAAAAAACAGTGGTGTGTGTTTTGTTAAACATATCGTGCTTCACTTCGGTCGGCAGCTAGTCCTACAAGCAGATGGCAGGACAGCAGCGGAGAGCAGGGCAGTGCTGGCTCCCAGGAAACACACCCGCCAAAAGCAGTAGAGCAGAGGCTCCTCCAGAAGGGCTTACAGCCCCTTTCCTTCCAACGGATCTCGACTCAAAAGGCCTTGCAAAAACAAAAAACCTACCAACTCTACCTCAAAATGTGCTCGCAACTCAAGACCTTGGAAGACCGCGTCAAAGAGCGCCACCTTGTGACGTCTGCATTGGCACTTTTCTTCAGCACTCGTGGCACAGCCGGGGGTTATCCCGATGCTTGGTGGACAGACCCGCGGTAGATACAGAAACACCCAAACTGGCTCCACGCTGAGCTAAGTCAACTCCAGCAGGGCTTTTTAACTTTGTGCTCTGCAAACATGGCAGTACTGCTGCGAGGGCCATGCAATGCAAGATGCACTTTGAATCGTGGTGCAGACATGCTCAACTGGTTAGATCAGCAGACCTTATTAGTTCCTGCCCCATGCTAGCCCTTCTGCTTTCAAAATTACTCTCTCCATGGTCACTTGAGTGTCTTTGCAGGGTGGTCCTCATATCTACTGTTCTGAGAGGGTTTATTGACTCAGATGCAGTAGACCCAAGCTGACTCTGTTAGTGTGCATGGCATGTACACCGAGCGATTCCAAAGTCCCTGAAAGCACAGTGGACATTCAGGTAGCTCTGCTAAGTGCTAGCCAAATCTAGCAGAACCAGCACTGAACCAGAGCTAATAAACCTTGGACTTGAGCTGACCTTTGCTGAAGACACTAGTGTGCATCTTAACTGCATTCATTGGGGTTTTTTTTTAGAAACTATTTTATTCTGGTGTTTTGTTTTGTTTTGCTTTTAATTATCACACATTCCCATTGCTCCAGACAATAAACTGCTGATTAGAAGGAAAAGTTAACTAACTTACTCAAGACAATACTTCAAGTGTGCAAGAGGGCTGGGAATGAAAATTTTCCTGGCTGGGGCAGCTGGACTGGTAGAGGGAAAAATGTAATGATGCTCTTTGAGCTCCACCCAAACAATCATGTGAATGAGATCCCATCCAGAGTAAAATGTACTTATATACCTCTCAGTGTCTCCACTGTCTGTCTGAGATTCGCTCCTTCTCAGTGGATGATGATCTCCAGGGCCAATACTGTCCTTCTGGGACACAGCCCATTTTTGACTGGGAGAGAAAAATGTGACTATATTCTAAACACACCTGTATAGAACAGCATCAAAGTAGCAGCAACAAAGCAACTTCTGCACTGTAATTTCTGTAGTTCTGCAACTGTGTATTCCCTTGTATAGGCCATGGATTGACAAATGTCTTTGACTGTCTCTTGGGAATAGTACTTGCTTTGGTAGTGTTGACTGGAAAATAACTTTATTTTCTGTTGGACTCTGTCTCAGCTGGATCAATTCATTGATTCAGTTGTTTAGCCTCATAAGCATTTTTGACAGAGCAATGGAAAGGGAGGTGAGGGATCTGAGGGGGCAGCTGCAAGCACAGCGGACACAGGGCCTGTTCAGATCAGCCACATCAGCTCTACTGCCAAATGCCAAGTCACATATTCTTGTCACAAAATTTTTGTTGATTACAGCGATATAGTTACACAAGTGTGGCTGTACTGGGACAATCCTGTGTGAATACTTAATGCTATAACTTTAATGTTGGTTGGTTTTTGTTTGGGGTTTTTTTTTGTTTGTTTGTTTGTTTTCTGGAACCAAAAGTTGCCTTTTTGGTATTTCCTACACCAAATTAGAAGTAGCTGCCCAAGAAGCTATCTAGCTGTGCCGGTTTGCTTTCCTGTGCTTCAGATCCAGCCCACAGAGCCTTATTTAAGAACTAGAATAATTAACCATATTGATATTTCAGTTATCATCACGGGGTGTCTGAGTATTGCAGAGATGAATGAGGCCGTTCCCACTTCTCAGGGACAATTTATCAGGCTCTCTGTGCTCTTGTGGGCACCTCCGTGTGCCCTTTTTTCCAATTAATATTTTTAAGGTTTTTATCACAGCTGTAACAACTGCAGATGCTCCCTCCTGCCTTGCCACGGGAGCAGGGGTGTTTGGGGCAGGGCTGCATCCCTGAGTCTGGTCCAGGGACCCCATCGCACTCCCCTGCCGGTTGCTAGGCAGCCAGCGAGCTCTATGCAGCAGAGCCAGCAGATGCCAGCCAGGCATTGCTAGGCAGCCTGAGCTGCTGGAGAGCATGAAAATAATAAGATTCAAAATTGCTGCTTCAAGAATGCACAAGATAAGTGCAGCACAAAAATAAATAGTTCTACTGTATTTTGGCATGACCTTTCTCCTCTAATGTATTTTCACTTGCTGGATTTGCTTTCTGTCTCAACCTCATTTTTTGCAAAATTCTCTCTTCATCCCTCCTGCGTGCTTATCTTTGCTCTTCAGCAGTGCTCTGGTGTCAGCAGTCCTTCCTTTTCTCTCACCTCCACTACCCTTTTCTCAATCCATCATCATGGTTGTTCCCTTCCCATGTTCCACTAGATCTCCTGTTCCTTTGGTCTCTTTCATTTCGGTCTTCATTCTTTCATCTTTCTCAGCTCAGCCTCTGGCCACCAGGTTGCCTTCTGACCTTGCCTTTCCATTTTCACTGCACCAAAGAATTCCTCCCATATCTTCTGTTCCCACCTCCCGGTCTAGGTCTCTTCTGCTTCCATCACTTCCAGCTACCCATTACAAGGTAGACTTATCTTCTTAACCCCTCAAATCCTGGCAAGGCAGAGGTGGCATCCACTGCCCTAAGAGCATGGGAAGAGTGGAGGATCCAGACCCTGGTGATGCAGCTGTACATGTGCAGAACCTCAAGAAAGCACGTTTCTTTCTTCCTAGACCTAAACCAGGTAACATGGGTATTGTGTGACAAACGACAAGATGGCTTGCTTCCTACACCAGTAAGAAATGAGGCTAAACTGTTTTGTTATACAAACATTTTTGAGGAAGGGCTGGCTTTAAAGCAACCACTTAAAGCAGGAGGTGGATTTCTGGCAGTAATCCTTTTTATTAGCAAAAGGTTTTTGGCCTTTTATTTAATGGCTTTGGGGGGGTAGTTTAAATATGAAAAGAATCAATCCCGTTGCAAGGGGTAGGCACTGAGTGAAAGTCAGCTTTCTGAATAGACCCATGCAGGTTTGGCCCGCTCATTAGAGGGCAGGTTGGAGTTTTCTGATGAAATGGCTGTTTGTTGGAGAATGCCAATCCTTTGAAATGAAAGACTTTCTTTTATATGTATATAGGAAATAAAACTTTCCCAGGGAAAGTTTTATCACCCTGCATAGAGCTTCTGGTCAAAAGCAGAAAGAGAGACACCTTGCCCAGAGAAAGTAATATTTGGATAATTAGCAGTGAAAGGGAATATAGCAGTTCCAAAGGCAAGTCTCCTGTGTCCCTGACTTGAAATTTGGCACTGAAAGGTGGGTGCCCCATGCCAGCAGTGTCCTATTCGCTTAGCTCTTTGGAGTGAGCATTCCTAGCAGGAAAAAACACCACTCAAGGTCTTGAGAAATGCTTTGAAGTCTGAAAACACCATTAGCATCATTTCTGTTCTGTTTTGCACTGCTTGATAAAGGCTATGAGAATAACACAAACAAAAATGTTCCAGAGTGAGTGCATGTACCTGTAGAGTCACCCCAGGCTTAGTGGGACTTACTGACTCAGACATTATTTGCAGGGTCATCAGGAATATAGCTGCTTCCTTGAGGTGTAGAGCCTAAGATGGCTTTGCAAATTCATGCAACACTGCAAATGATGTCTTGAGACCACTGGTTAGTGCTGAACCCAGAGTTAATAAGCTCTTCTGGACTATATTTACTATATACAGAACTATATACAGAACTATATACAGAACTGCAGTGTCTCTGTATGGTGTTCCTTGGAGCTACTCTAATGTCCAGGTTTTTCTGTTCTACATCAGTTCCCAGTCTCCCATGATCTCAGATAATGGAGAGCTGACTGTGATAACATCATCATTGAGTTTACATGCACTTCAAGATTGATTAGTCCACATTCATGGCTATACCTAACTGCACTCTCTAGCCTAATTTATTTCCTATCTTCAGTACTAAGTTTCTGCACATTAATTGGATGGGTAAAAAACAGAAAGCAGTAAACATCTTCTTTTCAGTTCTCAGTGTTTCAGAGCTAACATTTGATCTATCTCTATGGCTGTTGAATTTTTTTATCAATTGAAATTATGTATGTCCATTTTTATGCTAAATAAAAATAAATCAGACTCATCAAAATGTTCTTAGCATAATTCAAATCATTAAAAGAATATATTATTGTGAAGATAATTTAATTGCGCAATTGCAATTTTTCATTGTATTTGAGGAAATGTGAGCAGGGATAGGAATTGCTTTTATATGCTTTCTATTTAAAAGAATGGTGTTTTTCTAAGCCCCGCCGATTTTTTGATGCAGATTAAAAGCATTCATATTCTGTACTGATTAATTAGTATGCCTCTTTTGCATTTAAATATATACTTCATTGAATTGCAGCTTCCCATCATAAAGCAGAAAAGAAAAAATAATTAAATGATAACATCATGCTACTACAGAAAGAGTGCTATTTTCCCAATAAAAATAAATATTTGACAGCAATTCTGTGGTGATAATATTTCTCAGCACAATATTTGGATGGCAAAATAAGGCACAGCATAATAGTCTTTTTTTTTCAGCAAGTAAAACCACATCACAGTTTTTGGGTCTGTTCCAGCTCTCAGTGAAACAGTGAAGCTTCAACTGTAAGCAATATCGAGTCAATGGGGTTCAGCAGTATCCCAAAAGGAGTACCTTGAATAGGCACTGAAGGCCAAAGGAATGGGATTGGATGCACACAACCCTCAGATACAGTTGTTGACTAGAAAATCATTTCCGCACTAAGATAACATTGACATCCTCCTTGGTATTGTCCCAGTCAGAGCCCAAACACAGACTCTGCAGATAATGAGGGTAAAAAGTCATTACACATAGACTGAGGCTATTCTCTGTTGGGAACATTTAAAAATAAATCAGGCCATTTCGTGCAATCCAACGGAATTTAAAGGGTAAGCATTGGCTACTCAGAATGATCGGGGGTTTTCTTTCCTGTTACTTTTCACTACATAGCAGGAACAATCTCTTGTGCGTATGAGATTGATTGCATGTCTCAAACTTAGTTTAGATATTAATCAATCTCAGCAACCACTTATTGTTTCCTGTAGCATAATGCAGTAAAAATTGTCCTTTAATTACCACTAATAAAAGTTACCTGCAGTGAAAGCGAATATATGCCGCTGCAAAAATGACTTGGTTCGGAGGGCAGCAAATGCAAATATGAACTATCCTTACAATGCACGGGCACAATTAGAAGTGACTATGTACATTACCAACGGCAGCTTCCTGCTATGCTCAACTATTTGATGTCAACATTAGCTGTGAATGTTTCAATTTATTTGGTCATAACCATAATAATCCCACAGTATTTTTCTGGCCAGTGTGTTTCCTAAAGGGTTGGGGACTTTTAAACACTGTCATGTAATAAATAAGTTTCTAAGATTTTTTTAAAATAATTCTGAATGTGAAGTGGGTTAGTTGTGCTTGCCATCACTTCTCTTTAAATGTGCGACACTTTGCACTGTATCTGACATGTTTGTACTTCTGAAATTTTTTTCAGTGTATCAGGTGGAGCCTATCTAGGTTTTTACATCAATTGGAAGATGTCTCATAACTAGCTATCTTTGCTTATATGCTAAGGAAAAAAAAGATTTATTTAATAATGTTCTGCCTGCAAAAGAGATCAAGATGCTGTTTTACATGGCAGATATAGTATAGACACCTCACTCTACTGCATGTGAAATTTGTAGTTAAGTTTCCCCTTGTAATGCTTTGCTTTCAGTTGCTTATATCTTTGTCAGTCTTAATTTAGCACTAGTAGCACATATTTCTATTTCAGACTTTTTTTCCCCCTTCAGGGAATTTGTGAGGAGGAAACAACAGGACATGCATTCTATTGAATTCTTTACAAATATTTCAGCCAAGAGGTCAAAGCCCCAGCAGCTCCATATTTTGAACATGACTTTCAAATTTGGCAGAAGGCCATATTCAGGGACATACTTCCTGCTCTTCCTGGGAAATCCTGACAACATTTGGTTAATTCCTAAGTTTCTAAAAGCAATATATTTGCATCCTCTCAGTAGAGTTTTTAAGAGTTAAGATACGTCCATTGAGGAATTGCGCTATGCTGATGATGTTTCACTGTGTGCTGCAAGGGTCAAGGGATTTTTTGAAAACACAGTATCACGGTGATGGATAATGGTACAGAGGGATTGTATCCCCTGGCACCTGGAATATAACAGTAGGATGACTTCTGGGACAAGAGATAGTGGAGAGGTTTGCAGGAGCCAGAAAGAGGAGAAGACAAGGTCAGGAGGAACTATGATGAGATGCAGACTGTGTGTGGTGTAACAGGATGGGCTTATCGTGGCAGAGACCAGGTGGGCTGAGGAGACCACTAAAAAACTAAAGACACTTCACACACAGGATATAGACTTGGACTCAGGAAATTATTTTCTCTCGTTTTCTCACAATAGCTACAAAATTCACAGGAAAACCGTGGACTACAGTCTACAATCATTGCCAGTTATTCCTGCTATGTAGACGTCATTTGCTGTAGATCTGAAAAGCCAAATCCTGATGTTGGCACGTATGTTAACTTCACACTGAACTCTTAGCAGGTTAAAACAATATATTGACCAGTTAATTATCTAGTGAGTGCCATCATCCTATGGTCTCATAGACAACGTGATACTTGGCTGGGTGTCATCATACAGGCTAATAAAGAGTGAAGGCCTTTTTTATCATAGAAATTTGTTGAAACGGACTCTTTTGAAAACTCTTTTGGTTTCCAGTGGAAGAAAAAAATGTTTTGTCAAAAAGAATTGGGCTGAATATCTTTGCTCAAATGGCTGATATACATAGTTTTTAATTATTTTTATTGTGTGGCCTGAAAGGTTCCTTATCTCATTCCAGATAAAAGAAGTCAGTATTCAAATGCTTTCTTGTTCTGTATTAGGAAAAGAGTGGCAAATCTGTCATATGGTACCTCATCCAAAGGCATTATGTCTTCATAACTGAAAAAGCCTCATTTCAGTTAACTTGTAGTGTTATTTACAATAGCCTCATGCTATAATAGTCTATGAGAACAATAAAATTGCTATAAAGTGATTTTCCATTAGAGTTCTGCGGCGGATATAAACTACATCAACCTGTAAGACAAGCCTGTAGCTTAAGTTATTCTGTTGCTGCAGTTTAACTGAAAGGCAAGTGGTGTTGGTTGAAGTAGCAGTGAGCTACCTGCCAGCGTGGTCACCACTAGCCAGGACGCACTAATGTTCAGTGGGTAGCTACTAACCGTTCCTTTGGCATATGGCAGACACCCGCATTTTCTGGATCAAAGTATGACTTATTTTACCCCCTAGGCAATATTAGTAAGAGTTAGCAAATGACTATGAGAATATTGTGTATATCAGTTGTTGTTGTTTGGTCCTTGTTACTCCTCGAGGAGCATAGGGCTGCAACAACACTATGCCACCAAACCCGGTGGGATAGTGTTGTTGCAATTTCTATAACAGATTTTGTTTTTTACATGATTGGGTTGTTAGCCCAAAAGTGTATATCAGTAGAAGATATTAATAGGAAGGCCTAGCAGGTTGTCCAGTCCATCTCTTGAATATGGCAAAATTGTCCTCTGTACTTCATAGCCCAGCTTTTTATGCTCTCTAATTTTAAATGTTCCCACTGAAAATGGCCTGAAGCTTCCAATACGTCAGCTGTCAGACTGTTCCACAGCCCACTATGGTACCGCACAACTTGTGCAATGCTAAGGGTGACATTGCTGTATGACTTTTCACAGATTTGCATACAAATGTACTTTTCAAAGGTTTAGTGAAGCCACAGGGGAATATATTTATTTATAAGTTCCCAGGAATAAGAGTCACAGGAACAATCTAACAATTCATGTTAAATCCATTGCTAGGGCTTATTCACAAAACAGATTGTATAAATTATGCTGTCCAATGCATAACCATTTTTGTGTGAAAGTTTTTAATCAAATAAAAGGAGGTATTTTGTCTCAAAGTAGCTCACAAGCTAGAAAAGATAAAATAAGCAAAAAGACTCATTCATTGTGAAAAAAGGGTTCTCCTATGCAGGGTAACACTAAAACAATTACATTGTTTTCAAATTCATGCCTTAACATATCTCAGAAATCTCACAATAGCAGGCTGGTTTTGTGTGTTTGCTCTCCCCAAAGCAGATTTCTCATATCATTATCTTCTGAATTTGTGAAGGAAAACTTCAAAATAATGAAAGAACAAGTTTTGCCCTCGGTTGGCATGTATTTATTTATTAAAGTGACACGCCAATTGTTTTACATAATAGTGGTTAAAAGTGCAAACTGTATTTGATATAACTCACATTTCTTAACCTTCTCTGTTGGTTAGTAGGAAGAGATTTAATCACAAGAGGGTTTGTTTTCATATAAATCAGTAGTCTGAAAGCTAAATTCAGGACACAAAAGCAATATGTAAGTCTCTGATTTTAGCTGGAGGGTTGGTATGAATGGTATTTCTTCCTTCTTGCTATTCCTGACATTTAGAAATCTGTTTTGATATTTGATTATATTACTCAATAATTAATCCAGGATAATATCCTCCTACCAATTAAAATTACTTGGGTTTGCTCAACCATTTCTCAACATCATACCTGTAGAATGAAAAGGAAAGAAATCTGTTTACTATAAAACATATTGCCATATCTATTATTCAGGGAGTGCCACATTACATGAATGAAATTATGTCACAGCAGAATGCAAGAATTGATCCTATCTACCTACTTAATCCAGATGTTTAGAACACACCTGACTCTGTGTGGGTGTGAACGAATGAGCATGTCTACCTCATAAATACAAAAGCACCAATAAAATAAAACGTGTGCTCCAGCAGGACAGAAATGCCTATTACTGTATTGTCAAAGTGCTTCAGCTTAGCTGTGGGAGCCTGGTGCTTCACTACGTGACAGTGTAACTAATCCCAGTGACACCCCCAATGTGCCATGACCATGAAGTTTTGCTAAAACATCTGCATCTGTGCAAAGAGGCTTATGCTGGCAGTTTTGTAGTCAAGGCTTGGCCATTCTCACACAGCCCCATCAAGACAAATCTGTAGCAAGGACTCGGTCAGCACCTTTAAACTGTTTAATTGAACCTGGTTTACTCTGGCTGAAATGAGTAGAGGAGCATTTAGGAGAGCAGTTCCAGAGGCAGATCAGAGAGCAGCAATCAACAGCTGTGGATGTGCAGGAGATGGTCACCTCTTCAGCCAGCTCAGAAGTGGCTGGCAGGGAATGTGTGAATGCAGCCTGTGTTCAGGGAAAGAGGTTTAAAAGTGTATTTACTTTATTAAAATGTAATTTAACTCTGCCAATTAAAGGGAGGTAGAACTTGAAAATTAGTAACTTGTGTCTATTTTGGTTTTAATTCCCAGCCTTTGACTAAAGGGGGAATTCAGTTTTGCTACAGTGAGTTGACGCCCTTGTTCTAGCACCACTCTGCTCTTTTGAATAGTGCCTGATCTGTGAGCTAATCTGATAAATGAAGACATTTTGTGCACACATGGTATGCATTTTAAAGAACTTCAGTGTGTTAACAAACTGCTCTGAATATGGTGGGCCCCACTAGGAAGCACATAATTTGAGGCACATGAGGAGATGCAGAGCAGAGAAAATAAAGATGGTGCATTGGGAATGACTGAGCAGGCACCACAGAGCTGCTTTCTAGGGTGGGCATGAGCCTTCATTTACTTTTAATAGAACTGTTTGAAATGTGTTTTCTCAAGTAATTCCCAACCCCTTTTCTATACCTCTTTTCACTAATGTAAAATATCCAGATCCATTGATTTGGGGACTTGCCCTGCTTCTTTGTACCCCCACATTTCCCATTTCAAGACATGTAAGACAACTTCATAGTTTCAATATCTGAGATAAAAAATGTAACCGTTTTATCATTTTTGTGCATACTTATTCTGTTATCATTGATTCCCTCTACAGTAATGTTTTAGTGATGCAGATGACAGCATCCAGCAAACATGAAACTCCTTCCCAATGATTTAGAAAATATCCGAGAGTCCTACTGTGACTGCAAATCTGAGTCAAGAAATAAGGGTAATGACAGGTGGCAGAAGAAAAACCCAAGGTCAGAGTTCCTGACAGCCACGGGCTCCACCTTGTAAATGTACACAGGACTTAATTTTACTATTGAGAAATTAGTGGCATGCTCAGGATGTTGAGCTTCAACATGTGCATAATCAGACTGAGTCAGCACAGCTGCTATTTTGTCTTCAAAAGACACGTATTTGGCCTGTGGTTACAGTGGTTTAGTCTCTGTATTGTGAATGTCTATCGTTCCTTCCTCTGCCTCCCCCTCACGCACCTCCCCCTCCCCCCGGCGGTTTTGGATTTGTTTATGCAGAAGAAAGAGGCAGTGGGAAAATGGTGGTGGGAGTGGGGTCAGAAGGCTTGTGGAGCCAGGAGAGCACCCACTGCCACATGGGCCACAGCCCAGCCCCCCTAATCCAGGGAGGAAGGGGCTCTCCAGTCTCTTCCTTTGATCTGTTTAAAATGAATATATTGCTTTTACCAACAGCTCATAATGTATTCATCAATTTTATAGATAACATCACTACTTTATATATTACGTATGTACAACTATATGTCTATATAGTTGGTTAATGCATTGTTTCCTCTATTATAAAACAGAAATATGTTTGAGCATTTTCTCCAAAGATTTAAATATTTTTTAAAACTTTTAGAAAAAGGAAGTCAGGAAATAGTGCCCACAGTACATTTAACATGACACATAAATTTAGACTTTGGGATAGACAACCCTACTAATCAAAACCTTTAGTTTTTAAGACTTTTTTTTTTTTTTAAGAACTACCATGCAAAAGAATGAGACCGCACACAGGAAGTTAAATGAAAAATGAACAACAACTGCCTCCTGCCAACGTTAGAAGCAGGACTGAGCTGCTTATAATGCATGAATTGCTAAGGTACCTGACAGACCTTTATCCCAAGGGTTCATACAAGTCAAAGGTAATCTGCAAAGAAATTTGTAACTCCCTTTTTTAAAAAAATCTTGAGAAATTCAGAGCCCCTTCCACCTACAGGATTTCGAACAGACAGTGAAACAGTAAAATACCAGGAGATTGAACAGAGCAACAAAAAGAAATCTTTAATCAGTGTTTAAAACCCAATTTTTTTATTTACATTAAAAAGTAAATCAATGGACATCTAGTTATCTGCAGGTTCTATATTTAGATCTTCTTAAATCAGCACGTACAGATTAATCACATCCAAGAGTTTTAAATGAGCCAGCAAAGAGCATTATGGACTGTTAATATTAATTCTCAGTCAGTTTTCAAACAATGGAAAAGTTCCAGAGCACTGAAAGAAAGCAAAGGTTGTGCCCATACTGAAAAAAGATGTATAGATATTGTAGTCCTATCAACTTAATATTGACCCCAAGTATACAACAGAATGACTGATAGGAGATTCCATTCAGAAAGAATTAAAGAAGGATAATTTAATTAATGCAAATCAATAGGAATGTATAGAGAACTACACATATATTCAGGATAACTCAATATCCTTTTCTGTGAGAATACAAGTTTGACAGATAAATGTAACTATGTTGTAGAAATGTATTTATGCTTCTGTAAAATATCTGCATAAATTTTTGATTAAGAAACTACAATAATTTTTTTTAAAATAATTTATTATTGTAATAGAAAATCAGCATGGTGCATATTAAATTTAAAAAATGCCTGGCAGACTTCACATGTGGTCATAAAGGGTGAACCGACCTTGACTCCTTATTATTAACATATTTTGAATAACCTACAAGAAAACAATAAAATCACTGCTGATAGAATTTGCAGAGAGCACAGTGATTAGGAGAATGACAAATAATTAAAAGAACAGGCTGACATGATAGAACAATCTCATAAGCTAGTTGCAAAAATAGCACATCTGAGTACAAGCAAACACTGTGCCATCACTCCGAACAAAAGGTTTAAGAGTATTCTCTGGTAACATGGGTCCTCAGCTACACGTAGGGTATGAGGTTCCTGTGCTTTGAGGCCTTCATCCACCTCTACATCCAGAAGGCTCAATGAATTCTGGACATACGTGTGAGAATATTGAGTTTGGACTAGGCAATACCTCAGCCCTCTATTGCCTCTAACGTTAATGTAAGTATTACTGCAGCATTGTACCTAGCAGTAGTATCTATGATTCAAGAAAGACGTTAAAATATTGGAAAGACATAAAAGTGAACTCACTGGAGTGAAAGCATCAGTGAATTCAATTCTAAACAAAAGAAACCAAGGGGTTGCTTGATTTCTATTTATAAGGATTCATAGGATTGTTGGAGAACCCTTCAGGAGGATAACAGTGAGCTCTCTAATCCAGCAAACTAAGCTGCAGGAAGATTAAAAACTGATAATAAAAGTTAGGCAAACAAATAGAAGAAATAGGGCACATTTAGTTGTTCTGTTTCTTCTGCATGACAAATATGTAGTACTAACTTTTAATTTCAGGATGTTTTAAAGCAATTTATAAGACACTGAAGACTTGGGCTTTTTAATGGATACACCTTTGCTTAAAGACTTATAATGCCTCCCAAAACTGCCCTCTGCCTTCTATCAATGTGACACAGTGACGTGGCTGCCCAGCTCCCCACTTCATTTAGGGCTGCATTTCTGTCTTTATCTGCAGCAGAGTGACTTGACTTTTAAACACCTCTGTTTAGGTGCATTCAAAGACTTCTATGGATTCAATGATCATTTTTATTTCATACAACTCAATTGTCTCTGTTTCTTGGGGTGGGGTTGTTTGGGTTTTGGTTTGGGGTTTTTTGGTTTTTGTTTTTTGTTTGTTTTTTTTTTTAGAAACCAACTACTTTTCTACTTTTTGGGGAACAAGAACTGACAGCTGTCTTTCCTCATTAACCTTTCTGGCACTTACAGAAGCTCTGATATTAAGCTTCTCATGCTGAACCTATGTTATAGTAACCAGAACATTTTAGTGCTAAGAAAAGTAAAAAACCACTTAAGACACTTAATTTCCTAAGTTTTCATCCATCCCGTTTATTCATCCAATAATTTTCTGCTTCAGAATTCTCAGCCTAAGAATTAATTCTCTGTTTTAAATGGCAAAACCCAGGAGGTTCTGATCTTGAGATCACATTGCTGTAGTTCACCCGTTTCCCTCACCTCGGTGAAACAG
This sequence comes from Aramus guarauna, assembly GCA_013400195.1. Taxonomy (NCBI): domain Eukaryota; kingdom Metazoa; phylum Chordata; class Aves; order Gruiformes; family Aramidae; genus Aramus; species Aramus guarauna. Next base: position 91,272 of record VXBL01005408.1, on the reverse strand, counting down.
ACAGGCCTTATCACCCCAGAACTCTGAAGCAGAGATGACTCCTTCATTTCAGTTGAGCAGAAGTCATCTAACAGTATAAACTGAAACAGTTCCTGAATGTCAAACTTCTTTCTTCCTTGGATAATGTCCAGCACCAGACCTGACTTGAATAGGAGAGTAAAAAAGATGTGGTTTATAGCTGGAAAAAGTGTCCAGCTGGCACTGACTTCTAAAGAAGTCTGATTTTTTACTAGGACTCGTACAGCAAGAGAGCTGGGTACTTATGGGGATTGTAATGAAGTGGTGGACACCTGTGCTGAGACACCCAATTAAACTCAGTCTTAAATCCTTCTGAGAGCTTGTTTGTTGGAGGACTCACTCCAGTAAATCACCCCTAATCTGTTAGATTATGTTGTAGAAACCCATTGACCACAACCCCAGTGGTATATTTTCTGCCCAAATAAATATCCAAAATGATAGACACAGGCCTGAAAATGCTTGAGTTCAGTTATCTTTGTCAGTTATATTCCAGGTTTTGCACACTGGTAAACGTGTGTCATGAAAACATTTCCACAAAGTAATTTTTCATATTCGCTAGAAAGAATAATAACCTTCCTTTACTAGAATTTTAAAAGAACATGCATAAACTAGGGGTGTTTTGGTCTTTTGCCTTCCAGATATTAAAAAAAAAAATATCACAAGAGCTGTCTGGCTATAAATATGCCATTGCATAAGCACATTAATATGATACAGTCACAGTATTTTGTTTGCTATTCCCAAGAGGCAAATTACACAAGATAGACTCCTAAAACTTTAGCAGCAGTAGTTGTGAAGCTAAGAAGCACAAATGTCACAACAGAAATAATATACCAGATATAGATAGATTTTTCAGAGTCAAATTCTACTCATTTGCATTATGAAAATGTGTAACACCATAAATATCCCCAAATCAACAAAGTAACTCCAAACTTACATCATTGTAAATGACAGCACAATTTGACCTCCAGATATTGTATTTTTTTACTAACGGCAAAAGAATAAGTAATTGTTCTGAGCTGTCTGCTGCTGCTGTTTATAATAAGACAGAGTTTGTCATTGCTGCAAGATGAAACTACATGCTTTTCAAAGCTCAGTTCATGGCTGTGTGAGAGAACAGGATTTTTTAAGGTTCTTTCTAGAATATGCGAAATCTGAACAATTCTGTTATAACTCTCTGCTGGCTATACGAGAATAATACCTTGAGGCAATAAGGAAAACTGAACTTTATTAAAAATTTCATAAAAGAAATGAATAGTAAGCTTGGAAAAAAAAGAAGGGCTTAAAACACAATATGGCACTGCATTATACTCTAGACCTGCAAAGATATAAACCTGTAAAAGGTTTTGACTTCATAAGGACTGTATAGTTCAATGCAAAGTCAAATGCTGCTAAATGTCTTTGGAAGTATGATCATATTTTGTTCTTCAAAGAGCATTTTATGAAACAGAACTAAGCTTATACTTTTGTTACTGCATTCTCTTTTTGGAAATATGTGAGAAGTGGGAAGGCAGAGGGGGAAACAAAAATATTACTGAAAGACCTGAGATACCCAAAAATGAACAGCTCAAAAGAGATTTGAAACTGAATATATCACCTTTAACACCTTTGACAACATGGAGCCTAATCCTTAGGCAAAGCAGCTACCATTAGTACTGGCTGAAAATAATTTCATTACTTAATCTCCAACTGTGACATGAATCAGTATTTCTAGTCAAGTTATTAACCTCACAAGGAAACTTCCATCCCCCAAAGCATTCTTGCTTGTGTCAAACTAGTCCCTTGCCCAAAGGGCTTTTCATGAAGAACAGGGATTGGCCTACATAGGTGGACAAACTTCAGCTGCTGTTTTTGCAATACTCATGGTAGGCAAATAGTTCTCTTTCTCCAGAGCTGTTGATTTGGATACAAATATCTTTCATTATTTCATTAAAAAATTCTGTAAGTAAATGTCATTTGATACATTAGCCTTTCTACTGTAAACAATGTAGAAAACTACTCCTTATGAAAAGCTCTACTCTGCTTAGACAACATCTTTCCATTCTTCATCAGCATGTAGATTTGACTTCTAATGCTAACTTAGTTCTTCATAATTATGACTATTAGGTTTTAAATAATTCATTCTCCCTTCTTGCTGGATTACATACTTCAAAAAGTAAGCTTTGCTAAAATTACATACTCTTGGATCTGGTAGCTTACAGAACTTGCTCATAATGCATATGAGACAATGGTCTACTTCCTTAAGAACCATTTAAAAATATTTCTGTAAAATATACTGCTATGATTCAGACCCTTGAGGGAGCAATAGGCATAATTGGTTCCAGTTTCTGCTTTTACTTGCATAATTTAACTGACTCTTTTGTCCCTCAAGTAAAATGAAGGTGCTCTTCAAGCTGGACTGGGGTGTACCTTGGCACTGGAAGCAACTGCTAGAAAACTAAGGCAGACCGGGGATACAAATGAGAACACCATGAAGGGACAGTGGCAGCTTACACACAGCACAAAGTGAGGATTGTAAGGTAGCTCAACCCATCAGGCTTTGATAGACTACCCTGTGCCATCACACCACTGGACTCGATAACCATCCCTAATCCTAAGCACAGGTCCAGGGTTACACTCAGGATCACACTTGTCTGCCTTTTGTCCAGACACCTCCTAAGTGTACTCACTCCTTCAGAAACTACAACATGCTTCTGTACAAGATTTTACGTGTCTCAACATTGCCAGGAATGCCTCATATTAGCAATTCACAAGATGTCCATAAGCAGTTTGTGAAACACCAAGTGAAGAGAGGTATGAGGACAGCAAAGCACTCAGACATGTTAAGTGCCACACATTGCGCTCACTGCCAAATGACACTGGTAGCAGAGTACCATGGCCTCTCCTCTCACATCTCAACTGATGGTCTTTCTGTCACAGTTCCCAATGTTGACATTGGATCCAAAAAAAAAAAAAAAAAAAAAAGCTGGTCATACTTATGATTGCTTTGGAGACTGCTTTTGCAGAGCAATAGAAACACAGCACAGTTCAACACGTAGATTATAATTAGATTTTACAAGCATGCGGTTGTTCCCAACAGGTACTCAGCAGACAACAGAGAAATGTCATATAATTTTGTTCCCTAAAGAATGGAGTCTAGATCCTCAGCTTGAGATAAAGCTACAAATCCATTCCTGGCTGTCTGCAATAGATGAGGGTCTCCTTCATTACCTCTACTCCATATTTGATTATCGTTAACTGTACATGGAAGTCACTGCAATGAGAATGCAAAATGTATATGCAGGGACAGCTAATAGCACTGCTAATTAGTACTATATATGAGCATTTGAATTAACTAGTCATTTGTGATATGTTCTCACAGGCTCACCAGTGCTCAAAATTTGCCTCTTATTTACTATTTCATCCTTGTCTCAGGACATGACGGTACTGATTATTTTGGGTTACTTCAAGTGCCTCATTCTGGATCTGCAGATCTCACACTCTCACACATCTTCAGTGCAAAGAGGGCAGCTTCTGTTTCTGTGCACAGCCATTAAATAGGTTGTCATTTGCATCTCTTTTAAAGCCTACTTCCAGTGAAAGTCTGAGAACGTTCATTATAAAAATGCAGACTGCATTTCTCTTAAATCAATTGAAATGGCAAACATCATTATAGATTTTGTCAGGTAAATAGAATTTACACATCAGCTAGCCCCATAAGAGGCACTTAATTTTGTTATTACTTTTTTTGCAATTAACTCCTTGCATGCTCAAAGAATCTGTATATATACAGAGACCCACTTATCTTCAAACAACCACTTCCCTTTGATCTGAGCTTCTGTCATTCCTGCCTTCATGGATAAAAAAGATGATAGATCTCAGCACGAATCTCACAAGAGCTTTAGAAATCTAGCACTTGAAAAATTCAGAGAAATTCATCTGTAACATTCACATGAGTGGAGCAGTGGTGTTCATAACACAGGTTCATCGTTTGCCCAGCACGGGGAATCCCATTTGAACACCTCTGGAAACGTCAGCTTCTCTCCAGCAAAGCTCTCTCCTGGCCAGCTGGCTGCTGACCTTGTGGAATGTACTAGCTCAGCAGAGCAGGGGCTGATCTGCTCTAATTCCCTCTCTCTGGGGGGGTTTCTTTCCCTCCAGAGGGCATATACTGTGAGCACACAACTGCCTTCAGAGGAATTTAAAATATATATTGTGTACCAGATAAATGAACTGACTTGAATGCCAAGATTTTGTACTTGTTTCTATTCAAAGGGGCTATTAATTCATCCTGTTCCTCACTGGGTAAATTATTCCAATTGCTACAAAAGCAGTTGGTTTAGCATACTTTTGTTTGACTTCGCAGAGTGCTGGATGCACAGCGCTTTTCAATAAGGCTATTCATTTATTTAGCTACTGAGCTAGCTGGTGGTACTGTACTGGTATTCTTCATCTCCGAATACAGTGGAAATAGTTATTCTCCAGGTTCTAGGCTTTTAAAATCTCATGCCTAAAATTTTAATGTAACTAGAAGTCATTAAAGCTATTACAGAAATCTGTGGCTACAGTGGTAATTTAGGTGAATTATACGGTACTAGGTGTGGGTAGGAGGATGGCTGTGAGGAGGGGAGGAAGCAGCAAAGCAGACTGCAATGGTGGTGGGGGAATCTCCTGAGGATAACCAGGGTCCATAAAATGGGTGGAATACAGCATGTTTTGAAATGTTCATTATAATGTTGCAGAAGTTCATTATAACGTCGCCAGGCTCTTTTCAGTGGTGCCCAGCGACAGGACAAAGGGCAATGAGCACAAACTGGAACGCAGAAGTTCCATCTGAACATGAGGAAAAACTTCTTCACTGTGAGGGTGACCGAGCACTGGGACAGGCTGCCCAGAGAGGTTGTGGAGTCTCCTTCTCTGGAGATACTCAAAACCCGCCTGGATGCCATCCTGTGCAACCTGCTCTGGGTGATCCTGCTCTAGCAGGGGGGTTGCACTAGATGATCTCCAGAGGCCCCTTCCAGCCCCTACCGTTCTGTGATCCTGTGTAAGTGTAGATATACAAGCAGGGAAGAGAAAGGGTAAGAAAGGAGGGAAACAGAGAAAAAGAAATGAGGAAAAAATTTTGAAAAAAAGAACTGTTTCCTCAGTCCACATGAGAGACACTCCCCGGGATGAGCACTTCAACAGCTTCTCGAACCCTAGGACTGAACTCGCCATCACCCAGAGCAGTTCTGGGAGGCCCGAGGGCATAGGCTGGCCCAGGGGCTTCTCCTCAGCCTGTCTGGCCGCCCGGGCCAGCCGGCCGCCTCCGCGCAGCCCTCGGCTTTCACTGCGAGGGACTGCCGGCGGGGCAGCGGCCTGCAACGGCGGCGGCTTGTGGCGAACGGCGCTTTCCGCATGGCCGCTGATTCTCACCCCCCGCAGCGGGAGGAAGAGAAGGCGCTGAGGGGACACGGGCGGCGAGGACACCTGCATGGCGCCCGGCCGAGCCGCGGGGCGCGGCGAGCGGACTACTTTTCCCAGCGTGCCCCTGGCGGCCTCGGGTGCGAGGGGAGGGGACGGGAAGGGCGCTGCTGTGGGAGACATAACATGGGCGCCTGAAGCCGGGGTGAAGGTAGGGGTGGGTTTTTGGTCTTGCGGGCTGTGCTCTGCCTGCGGAGTGAGGTCGGTCTGAGGTGCTGGGCAGGTTGTGTCCGGCCCTGCCGGAGAGGGAAGGCTGGGGGATCGGGGCGGGGGCCGGGCGCGGCAGGGGCTGAGCACCACGCCCTGCGGTCGCCGGGCGGGGCTGCGTATGGCCCGGCGCTG
>VXBL01005408.1:30454-85052 GCA_013400195.1 Aramus guarauna | reverse complement strand
AAGCGGTTCCCGGGCAGCGGCGGCGGCGCGGCCCCCTGGGTGGCTTAGGGCAGTAGGGCCGCCCCGGGCCGGGCGCCCGTAAGCAGGGTGGCGGCTGGAGAACCGCTTGGAGACGTCAGTCTTAGCGCTGCCGTCGCCTCTCCTGAAGAAACGCCGATTCGTGGGCTCCTGCGCCCGGGAGAGAAGTTCCTCAGGCTGGAGGAGGGGGCCTGTCAGCTCCCCCGGTGCGGTGTGGGGGATGCTGGGGAAGGGCCTCTGCCTCGCTGCAGTCCTGGAGTTGGTTTGACGGCTTCGGAGCTGTTTTCATGAGTTTCCTCTGCTGAAAGGGTTAACAGAAAAGGAAAAAAAAATCTTTTTTATAAGAGTAATTAAAAAGTTGGTTATTACGTGCATCATTAATTCTAGTGTAAGTAAAACTGGGTTTGTTGAGATACAAAGATAAAGGTCACTGTAAACTTCTAATGACTAGAATCAAACCTCAAAGTATTTGATTTAATGGATTGATTATGAATCTTCACTGCCAGCTGTTACAGTTTCATATTTATATTTCCTACCTCTACCAAAGTGTGTTCCACAAGGAGGAAGAGAAAAGAAAAATAGCAACTCTGTTTTTGAAAGTGCTGTCAAATACCCAAGTAAACAAAAGCACTGGAAAGCAGTGTTTTGGGTTTGTTGTGTTTGTTTTGTGGTGGTATTTTGTTTGGGGTTTGTTTGTTTGTTTAATTCTAAAGTCTTTCAATAAGTTATTGTAACAATAAATGGCATTCAGGATACTTCGTTTACTGGGAGCTAAACCTATCCCTTTAAACTGAGTGAAAGGATGCTTGCTTTATGTTACTTACTACTTTTTTAAAATTTTAATTGTGGAGTCTGACTTTAGAAGTAGTAAAGGTTATAGTCCTTTAAACAATCTGAAACTTGTTGTTTGTAAAGTAAATATTGTCAGTAGTGCTGGTTCATGGTAGACGAAATGAATATGTCCTTTGTTGACTTAAACTGTACTGCTGTGAATCAGGTCATAACAAACTGCAGGCTGTTTTCTCACAGAAATAATAAGCTTGTAAAATACTCAATATTCTTGATTGTAACTTAATTGTATTTTAAAATGCTTTCACTAGGTTCATTCCAGCCAACGAATGAAATGATGCTCAAGTTCTATAGCTTTTATAAGCAAGCAACCCAAGGACCCTGTAAGGTTCCACGACCTGGATTTTGGGATCCAATTGGTAGATATAAATGGTAACTTTTAATGACTGTTTGTTTTGTTTTGTTATGCTTGGAGTGAAGATGTTTAGAAGAGTGGCACTTGGAGAAAGAGTTTAATGAGTTTATTTCTCCTTTAAAAAAAGAATAGTCACCACCTTTGATGCTTGAATTTGTTTTCTGTCTTGTGTTCCAACTTTCTAGCTCAGATAACTTGTAACTTCTGAGAGTTGCAGGTGAAAATGTTCCCTCAGGTTCTGCAGGTGGGCACATTTTTCTTGGGCAAGCACCATCACGGTACCTCTGTAGTGTTTATCCCATGTTGTTGAATGAAATTGTAGGTGCTCTGCAGAATGAGTAATGTGGATGAGTGTCTGGAATTCTTCCTTCTCAAGTTTTCATGTATGATGTGACCTGAAGTAAACAAGTGCTCATTGACAGCCATTGATATAGCTTCAAGCTCTTGGGGAGGGGTCTGGTTTATGTGTCTTTCTGGTTTGTCTGCTCAGTGGCAGGGCTTCCCACTGTCTATTTTCCTTGCACTGGGAAGACTTCTGATTCACCAAATTGCTAAGATCTGTTTGAAAAGCCATGTGAATGCTTTGCTTATTGTACTTTAATAATGATTTGTCCTGAACAGGACAGGTATTATTGCTTACTTTTTACAGTCATGGTCTTCTTGGGATCTGTGAAATGATTCCTTTGACTTGTTTGTTTCCTGCCTTCCATTCCCTCCCTTGTCAGGGTGAAGGGGATATCTTTACAGAGGAGTAGGGCAGTAAGCTTTACCCCCCTGGGTGGTTGTAGCTGAAATGTGAGCCACCAGCATCGGGGTTTGCTGTAAGTAGGACACATACTCTGGCAAGAGGAAGGGACAGTGTCAAAGTGTAAGACTGAGTAAGGAAGTGTTTTATTCCAGTCTGTGTTCTGACAGATTCCTTGTGCAATACTGATAAATTTGACTGGAGTTTTCTCTCTTACAGAGTTGGAGAAGGGGAGATTTTTTTAGGTCATAAGTAGCTGCTGTGGTAATTGGGGGCACTGATTAAACTATTTGCCTACTAGACTGATGTGCCTTTCTCCAGTTGCTAAACTTGAAAAGGATAGATTTTTCTTGTAGCCTGTTTTATACTTCCTGACAACTGTTCTAAGTGCTGACTGAAGTGTCTATGCCTGCTCTGTTTCTGCAGCAGAGGGTCTTTAAAAAAAATAAAAATAAAAATCAACCCAATCAAAAGGGAAATGTGTGTCTCGTATCTGGGGTTGTTAACAACTTACTGGGTACAAGATCATATCTGGTCAGTGAGGAGCTCTTCAGTCCCCAGGCTATTCAGTTTGTTGCTGCTTCGTTGATGTAGCACTATGTGATTATCCTAGCAAATTGTGTATTTGGACCTTATTAAAAAAAAACCAAAAACAAAAAAACCCCAAAAACAACATTGTGAATTGTTGTTGCATTTTATTTGTATCAGAGACACTTTGGGCATTACATAACTGACCTACTTAAGGCCAGGCTGAAAGAATCCAGTAGGCCTTGAAGATACTGAAGATGTACATGACTTTCTTTCCTAGGGATGCTTGGAGTGCCTTGGGAGACATGTCCAAAGAAGAAGCCATGATAGCCTATGTTGAAGAAATGAAAAAGGTAAGTTTACTAATGAGTGGAAGGTATCTTCTAGAACAAATGTTCCAGAAATAAATTAAGGAACATGAGGAGGTTCTTGCTGACTGCTACTGTCAAAACTCCAAATGAGTTATTCCCTATGTGAACTGTTATATTTCAGTACTATGCTATTTGACCCGCAGGGAGAAGAAAATTACGTAGTTAGTTCCAAAGCTGTAGAATTTGTGTTGTTTTCAGAGAAACATGAGAGCTCTAGCTGATATGAAGCTTAAAGGACAGAGCTAAAGAATGTGAAGTATTGAAATCATGGTAAAGGGGGCAGTGGGGAAAACAGTGGAACTTAAAGTACAACAAAAGAAAAGCTGATTTACTGCAAACTGCCTCAGTTCTCAGAGTTCAGAGAGGTAAGTGATCCTTATTTTAGAAAGAAAAAACCCAACTCTCCAGAAGGACTTCAGAAGCAAGAGTCTCACTCTCCTGACTGGAGACACAAGTATAATCAAATATGTAAACTTTAATCATATTTGATTTTTCAAGAACTCACCAACCTGAATTTTCTGTACTTGTCATGAAAATAGTCCTTGTATGTTGTAGTTAAACAGTTACAATTTGATCTCTTTTTTTGGAATAGATGTGTAACTTGTAAACAGTCATAGTTACTATATTAATCAGGAGTTGCAGTATTAACTAAAGTAAACATTCAGAATTGAAGTTTCTTGTCCTTTATTAACTAGCCCTTTTCACTGAAGCTCTTCTAGGTGGTCTTTCCAGTTTAAAGATTATTTACTATCAATCCAGATAAAAGTATCATTGTAATCTATTACTGTAATGAGGTTAGCACCAATGTGAGAAAACATAAGTTCTACTCTGAATATGCTTGCTTTTCTCCTAGACAGCTGTCTTGGCATTGAGCTCTTCACATGATTAATGATTGATACAACAAAAACTTCTAGTAGGCAAGGAGCTGGAGTCTGGCTACTGTTCTTTTTCCTATCTGATTTTGGTAATTTAGTTTCTGCTGGTCTTACTGTAGCTGCTTTAAGACAGAAAATAAACAGCTCCAGTAAACACAGGAGGCAAAATATTATTCATTTGGTCAAAAATCCCACTAAATTTTAATAATTTCTTTTGAATTATTAAATAATTTTTGAATTGTAGATCTGTGAATCGTTGAAAGCATACCATGAGATTTAGTGCTTCATTTCAAATATGGGATTCAAAAATGTGTTAATGCTTCAGTAGAGTACCTTCCCCCCCCCAACCCATAATTGGTTTTGTCAGGACACTAAAACTAAGTGAAACTGCAATGTTTGCTCTAAAAAATCCCTAGTAAGTCTCCTGTGAGGAAGTCTACTTACTTGACATTAATGAAGCACAAATATTCTGCCTCTGTACAGATTACATGTACAGATTGGAGAGCAAATGACATCTTGCCTCACTCAGCTTTGAAACTGGGGAATCTGTTTACCCTGCTTTGGTGTGCTCCTTCAGCTCTCACATTTGAAATACTAGCTTCAGCTTTTCCAACCCGATTGATTCTACTTGAAATGTCAATGCAAGTGCATTTCAAATGGATCCACTGGGCTGTTCTATCAGCACATATTGAGCTAATCCTTGCGGTACTGTGGGCATTCTGCTGTTGCTGCACAGGTATCATGTCTAAGGGGGCAAAAACCCACTTCTGTACTGGTATCACAGGACTGTGTTTAAGGGTGTATAAGACTGCCATACCCCCCCTTCTTCTCCCCCCACCCCGCGTGGCATGTCCCTAGCATTTGTGCATTGTGTTTGGGCTATGCATGCATCAGATAAAAGTATCTTGTGACAGGGTTATTATAAGCTTGTTTGATGGGTTTTTTTTTCCCTTCATGTGGTAGCCTTGAAAATCACAGCAGTTGAGGAATGTGTCCGGGGGAGGTTTTGAGGTGCTGGTGGGAGATGACCAAACATGTCTTAGTCTTAGTTAAGATGAATCCGAGCTCAGGTGCATTTCATTTAAAGTTAATTTATCTTCCAAGTAGCATTTCTTAAATATTATGTCGCAATACTGTTTTAATTTGTTTACACTTCAGATATATTGTTTTGTAATATATTAGAAATGAATGATATCTTAGAATAAAGAAGTGTTAACTCTACGTGGTGTTTCTAATTTAAAACAAGATCCTTCAATTGTCTGACATCCAAAGAAAACAGTAATTCAGGATACATAATAACTTATTTTGCACTTTCAATTTTTAAGATTGCACACTATGCCTAGTGGCTATTTAAGTAAGCAATTGATTTTGTTTGTGGAAGTATTTGCTCTTTTCTTGCTCACCTCAAAACTAGCAGTTACAAAACTTACTTTAACAGAAACTGTGTGGTAGATTCTAAGAATTGCTCTAAGTCACAGAGAATATATTGAGGTCTGTTTAGAATAGATGAAGAGCAGTTATGTGCAAACATCATACAAATCCATGTATGAAAGTGCAGAACAGACTACAGAAGAAAATACATAGCAAAACCAAGTGTTACTCTGGAGTAGGTTTCTTGTTTCTCTCAATGCTATTGAAGTTAAAAAAAACCAAAACAACCCAACAAAAACAAACACACAACTGTCCTGTTTCTGGCTCACAGCCAGCTCTGTATCTGAGCACTGAGCATTTCTCTCTAACAAATTATCTACACCAAATAGATCAGGGAAGTGGCGATGAAACTGCGGTTTGATAGGATCATTGCCTTTTGGTATCCTTGGTTGGTTTGCAAGTGTTAACTTGTTACCTGCTAGCATGCCTGGAGCTTCTGCTTTGTGAAGCAATGCTGTAGCTTTTGCTTCTACTGCTCAGTGACGTGCTTAGTGCTTTTGAGCAGCTTGTTCTGTGGCAATTTGTACCTCCATCTGTTGCTTTTCTTGGTGCTCTTCTGGAGGAGGAGGAGTGTACTGTAGCCGTGAGTTTGCTTCTACCTGAGTCTCTTCCTATAGCTATTGCCTCTTTTTAAAGTAATGATTAAAAAAAGTAGAGGATGAAAGAGGAACAGAGCTACTGGCAAAAAGCTCGGTTGAAAGGACTTAAAGTAGAATGGGGCAATAGTATCATATGCTTTTAAAATAATATTCAATTATTGAATCACTTCTGTTTATCTTAGATTTAAGATTTTGCATTCCTATCAGATGACCAAAGGTACTGTTTTTGTAATTTAAAATTCAGAAATTTTTATCAAAGGAAGAGGTCCAAATGACTTCAAGAACAGAATTTGGTTCTGGTTTGCCTGCAAAGTATGTTTTTTGCACTGTTCCAGTTTTGCTGTATGCTGTCCATTTTGTTGTTTGGGTTTAGGTGGGCCCAGTATGGCATTTTTGATCTGCTCCTTGCATTCTGTTGAAGATGGCAGGGTTTGACAAATACAAAGAATCCACTAACAAAAAAAAGTCTTTCAGTTTCATTTTCTCTGTGGGAAGACCTGTCTATAACAAAAACTGTATCAGATAACAGCAGCTTGTTGAACTTTGAGTTGGTTTATTTGGAAACTGCTGAAATAATGGATTCCAAAGTCTACTAATACTGTGCTGAGGCAGTCTTTTAGTGGTGGCACATACACTAGCTCTTCCATCTTCTGCTCCCCTCAAAAAAGTTAATACAGCTACTTGAGATTCTTGTTTGGTAGGTTTATGTTGTTTTCATTTAATAAAAAAATAGAACAATGTGTAAAGTCATTTAGTGAAATGTTACTGAGTTTTACAATGACCAGCAGTTTCTAAAATCAGTTGAAATGAATGAATCATTGAAATGCTGTTTTATAAGTTGCTTCATATTTTGGACTTGTGCAGATTCTTGAGAGTATGCCAATGACGGACAAAGTTGAAGAATTACTACAAGTAATAGGCCCGTTCTATGAAATAGTAGAAGATAAAAAGAACAGAGGATCTGACCTAACCTCAGGTTCGGACAAGTAACTTCCTTTGTACTACTAATAATCACAACTCCAGATTTTTTTGGGCTTGTTTTCTATGAATGATTTTAAAGCTAAACATTGCATCTTTCTGTTCATTCTCTTTACTGTATGGCAGTTCGCATGGAGAAAGTCTCTAAGTATTTGGAAGGTAGGAATAATAAATTATGTGTAAGTCCATCTCTTCCATTGTTTTGGTGCTGTAGTAACTTCCTGCTAACGCTTGTGACTTCTGGGCTTGCCACCTCATTAGGCTAGATTTCGGTTTATTTTGCTTTTGAAGTACAAAACAAAGTTAGACACAGGAAGCCACATTTTTAGGCCTTGTCTACAGGCTTTTTGAGCTGCTGAAGGAAGCCCCTTCCTGAAAAAAAAGGAGACTATTTAAAACAAAGAAACAACTCCCCCAACCAAATCTAGTTTCTGCCTTTCCATTAATAAAAGGAACAACTATTTGAAATGTGTACTGCTACATCATGATGTAGCTGTGGATTATCAGACTGCATGCAGAGCTGGTAATCTAACTCTGTCATCTGATCTAAAATAAAAAAAAAAAAAAATCCACAATCAAAATCCATGTTTTTTAAAATCATCGTCTCTAATATGTACAGAATCTGTGATGGGTTTGTGGAACTTTCAAGTTAAGTTTTCTGAGGCTCAAGTTCATGAGGGGACTATCTGTTTAAACACTTTAAATCTCTGACAAGTGGCAAACCTAGTGGTGTCATAGCTGCATAAAAATCAATGTGGTGATTTTTATTTAGCAATACCATTGTGAGAATGTTTTGAAAATAACAGTTATTATGTTACAGGCAATGTGTTCATGAGGGTGTAATATAAGGCTTACAGTTGTTTAAATCCGGCTTAGAATGACAGTTAAATTTTGCCCTGTTGCATTTCAATATTTGAAATAGTTTTTATAAAAAAACCAAACAACATTGCACAAATGAATTGGTTTAATGTGTTTAAGAAGTAGGAGTCAGCTGGTTAAGTTGCCTTTTGTGTGTGGCTTTTTTTTTCCCCTACCTGAAGGAACATAGTTTTGATTTTGGTTTTGGTCTCAAGTCTGAGACAAACAGAAATAATTTTTCATTCCTTTTGAGGAAAGGTAACAGTAGAAGTCCTTTAAATGGCCATTTTGTGTGACTTTTTTTCTTGACTAAAATTGTGTCTGCTTCATATCTGGGATTTAATGAGCTTGCCTGACAGCTGGATTGACAGGCAAGATTGTAAGAGTATCAGTAGATTCAGGTCAGTAATCTGCGTAATGAGGATTTACTTGGACTTGATGTCTGTGGCACAGTGTCAAAAGCCACTTTTTTTTAAAAGTCACTTATCTAGGCAAACACAGAATCACAGAAGTCCAAACCCTGTCTTTTTCAATAACAAATTTAGCATACTTGTCTTTTAAAGAGGCAGCTTAAACATAAGGCAGTGTAAGTAAAACAGAACAGCAAATTTCAGCTTTATCTTGTTCTGTCAGTGTTGCAATAAATCTGGTGTTATGTCATAATTTGTACTGTTGAAAGCTGCAACATCTAATTATGCCACAATGAATTAAGACAGAATTTTCACAGAGTCTGTGTTATAACTTTACCATTGCGTTTTGAAACCTTTTCTTCAGTGCTCTTACCACTTCCCCAATTAAAAGTGAAGCTGGAAATATAATTACTGTTTACAGTACAGGTCTCAAAATGTCTCACAGAAGTATGGAAGTATGATTACCTTCAGTCTTCTAAATACATGCTAAAGAATAGAATCAGTCAGTCCAAGTCTGTGTTTGAGATGGTGTACACACTGGTGACAATACTGTTAAAAATTGATGCATGGTTGTGTTTTGATTGTGTTAGTGCCTCCAGTGCTGTTTATTCCCCTGCCCCAAGCTCCTACTCTCTGTTGCTTCTGTTGTGGAAGGTGGGTTTTTTATGGGCAGGCAGTTTGTTCTGGAAACTGGGACCCTTCCCTTCAGTCTCTTGCTTCATATTGTACTCTCTCCATCTTCTAGCCCATTCTGTTCTGAGTTTGCCTTCCATTCTTCATCCATCAGATTTTAATCTGTCTGAGGATCATTATCTAATGGTTTAAGAATTGCATGTCACTTCTTCAAAATCAACGGTATTCTTGAATTAGTTGAAGAGATTGTCTGGAAGTTTAGTCTACATCAACTATGTATATTGACTCTAGCAGAATGGCCTCAACAGAGAAGTGTAGCCTTTTAAAATTTAATTTCTACTCCTTGTGGTTTCATTGAAAAGGTTAAATACAAACCATTGAAATACTGTCTTCCTGAATCAATAGAGCTTGTGGTGCTCCGTAATGAAGAACACTGAAGCCTGACATGTCAGCATTAAAATGACTTGTAATATCTACTGGACAACTAGGATAAACTTGCTGTAGGGGGAAAAAAAAAAAAAAAAAAAAAGGGAAATAGAGAATTCCCTCCAATAGGCTGAGCAAATCTGAGGGGTACTTCAAAAGTTTATAATCTGGGTACTGTTTTGAAAGCTCATCCTGCAGCTGTGTGAGAAGCTTAGATTCTCTGGAAGGTTTAGTAAGTAGTCTCTTTCTGACAGGTATGAAGTACTTCTTTACAGAGAAAATTATTGACAAACTATTGTCAGGTACATAAAACACTAGACATCAAATAAGCAAGTGGGGTCTTAGCTGTCCTAGCACTGCAGAAGAGAATAGGTAACTGTCACAGTGTTACAGAAGGACCTTTTTGTTTGCAGCTGCTGAAAGAGTAGAGGGAGGACTGTTGGGTAAGGTGGGGGGTGTGCTGTAGAAGAGTAACCTTTTTAACTTTTTGCACTTGCCAATAAATGCACAAGATATTTCATGTCCAAGCCAATGCTAAAAAGACAAGCTTCAAAATACCATTGCTCAGTGAATTTGAAATTTTCAGAATGGGCATTCAAGCTTTCTTGTTATGTTATACCAGAAGAAGCCAAAGGTGGGCTAGAATTGGCACCCTACTGATGTGATGCTGGGTGAAAAATATTGAGAGTTTCGGAGACAGCTCATTCTTCTGAATGTTTCCTTGAGAATGTTTGTGGAGGTTTTCTTTTTTCTGAACATGAGTAAATCCAAAGGGGGGCAAGAAAATCCTTACCTGACAGACCTCCACTAAGTTATTTCAACTAAGCAAAGTATCTGGAAAATCATCGCAAGTTCTTCAGTATAATTTTTCTGTGTACTCTTTCTGCTTTGTGACAAGGAATTCAATAAATTTTTAAAATCCAACTAAATAAAGATGACCCTTCGCCTTTACGCTGAGTAGTAGTATTCTTTGTAAGCCTTTGTGAAGACTAAATGTTGCCTCCAGTAATGACAAGTTAAGCACTGCAGAGGCTGTGGAAAGTTTTAGCATTGTAATATTCCTAACCTTTGTAATCCTGCTGAGTGTTTCTCCCCTGAAAACTTTGCTCCCAGTTGCACCAGATGAAGCCCTGTTGAAGCAAGGTGACTTGTGTTGCTGCACATGCTGGTTTTGGGCAGTGCTGATTGCAGCGTAGCCTGTTTGCGCTGGGAGCCCATACAGGGCATTGCTTCAGTAGCAGCTTGTGTGAGTGGCAGGAGCAGGCAGATACAGCTATTTAACAATTTGCTCAGTGTCTTCCTGTGTTGGGTATGGGAGCTAGGTTTGAAAGACTATATTGAGGTCTGTGTGCTTTTAAAAGAAGCAAATGGATGTAAACATTTCTATTTAAAAGGCAGTAGTTAGTACAGGACGTAGGTAGGCTTCAAGGGGAGGATTGCACTTGGGGGGGAGGTGAGTCTGTTCTTAATTATTACTTTCCAGGTAGAAACTCTTACTCTTAAAATGCAATATATTTTTCCAACTGTGGTTCTGTAGATTGCATATGATTAGTTTCTCTTTTCAAATAGTTTTATGTTTTCAAAGAGCTTCTCATGTTATTTTCAACATTTTTGCTTTGTAATGGAGCATTTGGTGGCACGTTCTTACTGCTTGTGTGGGCATTTTCTGTGAAACCCCCTCTGTTTGCTTCATAAGCTTTTTCATTTCTGTTTGACTTCGAGTATACTTTCTAAACTGATTTCTTTCCTTCTCCTTCCTCTCTTCCTCACAAGGATTCTTAGGGAACTCAATGGCTGTGAATCTGCTTAATGCTTTGTAAGAAGGAGAAAAAGAGCTAAAATCCACGTTACTCTGAAATTGCTGTCCTTTAGCAGGATGTGTTGCATGGGTGGCAGCACCACAGCTAGGAGGTGCATTAAGGCAGGGCAAGCATGGGGCGGGAGGAGCTGCTGGGTGGCTGAGAGGGTTGTAAAATTCTGTCCTTTAAACTTTTTCTCCTCTTCTAGTCTCCAATGATAAGGTAACAACTATAATCAAGGTTACAGATTATATTTGGGGAGGCTAGTGTGAAACTTACTATACAAATGTTTTTTGTTATTATCTCAGTAGTTTAATAGTTTACCTTCAGAAGCATCTAGAACATTCTCCGCAGAAATTGCGGCAAGATGGGATTATTACAGGATTAAGGGCTGGGCCAGCAAGTGCCATAGTGGAGAGTCTCGGTGTGATGTGGATCAGTGTCACAACAAGCTGTGGCTTGTCCTGTTGCAATATATACCTGCTTCAGGCTTTGCAGTTGAAATCTGAGCCTCCTTTGTGATTCAACTTCAAATTGATGGTTTTGCGCCAGTGCTGTCTAACAGTGTTGGAAATTAGGGCAAAGCATCAGCATAGCTCAAGCCTGAGGATAGCAGCAGCTCCTCTCTCGTACATAGCAGAGAATATATCACCACAGGGTGAGCAGCAGAGTATCCAAATGTGACAATGTAAGAATAAAAATTGTTTCTTTCAAAGTGGAGGGAGCTAAGTGAAGCTTTCTTCCATGAAAATAAAAGCTTGTCTGTATTCTGTTTCATGCTGGATTGAGTCAACAGTTATGGGTTTTGTGAGTAATTGGTTGTTGGACTTGGATTTTTTTTTCTGCCAGCCAGACAACAGTTCCCTGCAAAAGGGAAAATAAGCTGTCAAAAGCTCTTCAGGTTTTGAGAATCTAGTGGATGTACCCACTTGCTCTAAAATGTTGGTATCTTACATTTTAGAGGTCTCACTTGTAGTTAAGGTCTTGTGGTGAGAACTGAAATCCAGATTTCTCACAGTTGTGTTCTACAAATACAAGCTGCAAAGATGTAGTAGTAGATAGAAGTATGGGAGGCTGGGGAAGAACGTATGTAGGTAGTTGTATTTTGGTTGCTGTCAGAAAAGTGCCCAGTAGGCATGGGCTGGTGTTTCCTACATAATTTTGTTATAGTAAAAATAATTACTTTAATCATAGCCTCTAAGATGTATGGAAAAGCCATCGGTGTTATCTGTGAGGCTATATTTAATATGGGCATTGAAAAAGGCTGTTCAACTGGTAAGCTTGGAGTAGGTAGCAAGAGAATATAATCTTAATGTTATTTCTGTTTTGTTTTTTTCTTGTACAAGGCAAAACAATTTTTGATTCAGGCCACAATATTGTAGACCAGAGTTTCTATACTATTGGTGACTCAGCAATATGGTCTTCAGTTGCTTTCAAGTATAATTCAGTTTTCTTTATGGGGCTCTAAGTTCACTATGTTCATGTCTTGTATCTTCTGGAACAAAACTCAAGAGTGTAATGCTCCTCTCTGCTTGCCACACAGAGTAAAAGTTCCAGATGTTGACTGTATCTCTTCCACACAGAAGAGAGCTTAGCAAGTCCTGCTCATCCTCTCAGAGGGAAGTAGTACCACACATGGGGACATCCTGGAATGATCTTACTATTCTTGCAAGTTACTATAAATACCAAAGCAGCAGCTATTCTTCGTTTTCATTCTCACACATGACTATTGGCTAAGGTGTTGACAGCAAGTTGGCAAAGCCTGGATCCATTGGTCTTGTTGCATCATGTAACAAAGCTGCATGTACTTGGTGGCCCATACTCTTGACGTCTGCTGTGGTGGCCTTCGTGGAACTACCTGCCAGTGCTGGGAATGCCAGTGGGGCAGCTGCTGTTCTACATAGACTGCATGCTCAGGAAATCCCAGGCACATTGTCTGTATTGGCAGAAGGCTCCAGGGTGATAGGGAGGAGGGAAAAGTATCTAAGTCAATGCACAGACTTGATAACCTTATTTATATGGAAAGTATTCTGAAAATTCAAGGGAACAGATACTGGTGATATAGATGGAGATAAGAAACTCCATAGATATTGAAAAGTATAAAGGTCCAGGATGACTAGTCAGTAATTCCAAATACCATTCTTGTAAGTTAATACAAATGTCTAAGAAGTCACTATTGTCTGTTTTCATTCTTATCCATAAACTATTGTTTTGATGTTTATAAATGGTCAATAAAGACATGGATATTGTTGATTAAATTGTTTTTTGAAATACAGTGGCATCTCTGAGTGTAACAGCTTGAAAAGCACATAAGCAGAGAGCAGAATGCTGACAAAACAAGACTGTAGTCTTTTGGAGTATATTAAGAGAAAAATAAAAAGGAAGAGGCTTCTTTTTCTCTGTTATAGTGAAATTTAGGAAGACTTAACAACAAGAAAGGAAAACTGTATAGAGGAAGATGTGGCTGCCACAATCTGTGTGCTTGGGGAATACATTTTTGAGAACTTACACTTAATGCACTTAAAATTAAAAGTGATAAAACAGTGGTAGTTAAAGTAAGGAATTTTATATTTTTTTGTCTCTATTTTTGACAGACCTTTCTAAAATCTCTTTGTGATGGCAGCTCATTTGGGTACTGTAGAACAGATGTTACAGAGCAAGCTGGGCCCCTGGAAATTTCCTTTGTAGTGTGCTATATTAAAAAGAGTGGAAGGAAATGAGGGTATGGAAACTCTTGTTCTTCTAGCTGAAGAGTTTATTGCTCCCAGATGCTTTGGTGTACCTCTCCTTTCTCACTGTGATAACTCCTTGCAGTATTGGGATACCTAAGTTTCAGAAAGGTGGAGATTCGTGTAACCAAGTGTATTGGAAATGGCAGAACGTGGTTGCATAAACTTGGAATTGAAGCGGGGAACCTACTTGGATCAGTAACAAGCATGAAGCATCAGGTTGTAATGGCAATAAAAGAATTCTAGTTACCTGATTATCAAAACAATTTTGTGCAGCATATAGATCTCTCTGAGACATTTTGACAGAGCTTGAGTCTACTTAAATGCAGGAGTGCAAAGAGATCCCTGTATAAGGTGATACAAGTGGAGGTCATGGAAATAATCCTTTAGTGGCTAAGATTTTGCTGCTATTGAGAAGAGAGTAAAATTATGGTATTTTACAAAAGCACATAATTTTTATTAAATGATGAGGGTGTACCCAGCTAGTTAAAGGTTTTATGATGTGTTTCACCTGCTGTTGTAGACTATTTCCTGATCACTGGTATTTGCAAAGAATGAAAGAGGCTATAGGACAAGAATTATGTGCCTGTTCAGAGAACAAAAAATCCAAGGCATTTGAGGAAAAAACCTAGGCCAGGTTTTATTTGTAAAATGACCCTCGAGCTGGGGCAGATCCACAGAGGCATTTAAGCTCCTCGCTCCCGTATGAGTAACAAAAATTGCCTTAAAATATCTGGGGAGTTAGAAATCAAATACATATTTTTGAGAAACTTGGCCCTGTTATACAGGTCATTGAGAAGAACTATAGGGCTACCTTTAGAGAAATTCTATATATTTAGAATTGCTATTGCTCTTAGGAAATCTCTTAATAGAGCTGACACAAGAAAATAAACATCTATTTAAAGCTTGTAGAGAGGCTGTGTGTCTGTTCTTCATGTCATTTCCATCTCACCATTTTCTTTTGTTAATTCCTTCTTTCTTCTATTTGCATGTTGTTACTGTTGCACAGCTCTTACTGTATAGCATTAAAAAAACAATCCAGGCTTTTACAGTAGAATATAATTCCTTGTACAGCTATAGAACAGTACAGCTTTGATTTAGAAAACTGTCACAGTTTGATGGTGTAGGTAGTGAGATGAAAATAATAAACTGAGAAGGATTCTATAGTATCTAAATTAGGGCAACAGAACAAGCTACTAATGTTTTGTCTGCAGTTGAAGTAGGTAAACAGAATAGAGAGGTTGGCGGATGGGTGGGATTAGCACAAAGCAAATCAGGTTTTAAAAGTTTGCTTGACTTTTATCATTCATATTAAAAGATATATTCCTCAGGAAGTAGCCATTAACCTACCACCAGGGACTGTAGAAGTCACTACTAGTTGGCTCTGTTTAGTCTTTAGCCCTATTGCCCCAAGTATTAGTCATCATTGCTGGCTTCTTATCGGATACGCAGAGCAACAAGGAGGACAAACCCTGGTTTTGCTGTGTAGTGAAAGCATTTGGGGGATGGCCCTGATGAGCGTAGCAGTGTAAGGGTTCTGGGGAAAAGTACACAACTAAGCGTGGTATTTCAAGTGGCTGAAACTCTGTGTGATTCTGTGGTCTTCAGAGTTGGCATCAAAGCAATGCCTCGTTAGGACCACTGCTGCCAAGAGTGACTTTGTGGAAGACATATGATCCTGATGCATTTCAGTTATTCAGGTGTCCCATGACATGATACCATAAATCTGTTACTGCTGATACTTTCTCTCAGTTCTACCTCTTTATTTAAATATGAGATGTACCATTTAGAAGTTTCCTCGAATAATCTCCTTACAGATACTAAGTGAAGAGGGAACGTGCTTGAATGTTCAAAGACCTTCCCTTCAAAAAGAAAAAAATTAAATCCTAAGAAAAAAGCTTACAGCATAGCTGGGGCTTTTTACAGTATCTTTGGTAGAGTGACGAGGTTTGCAGTTTTAATTTACCTTCCTTCACAATGGATGTTCCTCCTAGTCTTGTCTTTCCTGTTTACTCCCACGACTGGGTAGGACACATGGATGATTGTGCCCACACCCCTTTTGTTTCAAAGGGAGGAGTGATGCCTGCCTTCCCATGCCAAGGGAGCTGTGGCTGTCCTTACTGATTGTGCTGAGGACTTAACTGCTGCCTTACCCTCCTCATACTGCTGCTTCTCAGAAAAATATCTCGAGAATTGAGTTTCACAATAAATGAAACGTGCATCTGAGAAACAACCTGGGAATATGTTGGGATTTTTCTTTTGTGAAACAAATCTCCTAGCAAATAAGAAGTGTTCTTCAGTGAAGTGAAAATGAGCATGTGATTGCTTATATTCCTGCAGTCTACAAGACAGACAATAGCTTTTTCAGTTCTCTTTTTGTAATAAAGAAGCGGGGTTTTTTTTAATCTTCAGATAAAAGCTGGATTAAATCAATCCCAAACAGTGATGCAGGGTGCCCACAGAAACTGTACCTTGCTGTAAAACCAAAGTGAGCAGGATATTTAACATATTAACTATTTCTATACAAGAAGTTATTTTGGTTTGTTTTTGTTTAGAGGAATGTGGGAAGGCTCTTCATTACAAGATTAAAGCAGAAACCCCTTAGCTCTAAGTTACCATTCAGCAAAGAAAGTAGCAGAACTAGTTTAGTAACTGCAGTATAATTGGATATTATTTTTTTGTTTAATGTTAAGCCTAAACGTAAGAGTAAATCTCTCAAGGTTCTGACAAGGGAATGTAGAAATTACACAAATGGATGCTGTGGTGACAATTTAAACAGACAGGCTTGGAGTCAACATGTAAAACGTCCGAGTGTCATGCAAAAACTGTCCCCTCTTTGTGTCTTACTCACTCTGTCCTAACATACAAGGTTTAAACGATCATCAGGATGTATTTAGCCGTATCTTTTTTACAAGAGGTGGTAGAATTGTCCCTTAAATTCTCTGTGGTTTTTAAGAATATTTACCTTGCAATTCTTTGTATGGTCAGAGTAAATTGTTTGTAATCCTTGGAGTGATCAAAGATATGGAAAACAAGGATTTACCAATTACTTTGTCTATTTCAATATATTTTTAAATATTTATGTGATTAGACATGCAAACAAATACTGTATTTATTTCACCATCTTTTTCACTGAAATCAGAGAATTTATTTACGTATACCCTTTGCCAGATAAAGTTCTGTATAAACTTGAGTATTCTTACCACATTTTGTGTCTGCTTAAATCACTGCAGGAGAAGATGCATGAGATATTGTATGTACCATCTTATGTGAGAATCCTGTTGCTCATGTAATTGAATAGAATGTTTTAAAATTTGCCTTTGAGTTGAGAGCAGTTTTGAAGCATTTCAGCCCCAAAGGGAACTCATATAAAAATGCTGACTTCTGGGCTTAAAAGAACATGACCTCATTGGTCCAGCTGTGCCATAAATATGGGTAATAGTCTTGGTCTGAGACTCCGTAGTGAAAGTGACCTGCAGTCTCTTTCCAGTAGGCTTCCGCAGAATCATTGAGAATCTCTTCACCAGTAGTCAGGCACTCTGTGGTGAGCCACAGAACAGAAACATTAAACCAATTAAGGAAGAGCTTACAGAAATAAAGCTGGGATTATTTGGCACATCTTCTAATATGGAAATAATTTTGTAGGGCTATGATTAATAGTTTGGGGGGAGTGTGTATGTTTGTTTCTTTTAAAATACCAATTTTTTTGGTTTGGTTTTTTTTCCTCTCTTTGAATTTTTTGTTAGACCTTAGTAATGTCATGAATTCCACTCCAAATATAAAGGCTGTGAATGGAAAAGCTGAAAGTAGTGATAGTGGAGCAGAATCAGAAGAAGAAGGGCTTCGTGAAGAGGAAGAAAAAGAACTGCAGCTAAATGGAAAGGGTATGTTTTTTGCACTCAGACCATTGTCTCTTTCAAAGTTATTCTTACCCACCTAAGTGGCAGAAAATCCCAAAGGACCATGAATGCTGTGCTTCTTCAGGAGAATTAAATGCAAATACACGTGGATATGTGTGTGAAAAATTGCAGTGTCTCAACCTGCACTATAAGATTTAGAACTTGTACAAATTTGTGAGGTATGCCATATCATTTTTGTCTCAGCTAGAAAGTTCTGTTGGTAGGTTAGCTATAAGTCTATACCTTATATTGTTTTGGTTTTGCTTACCAGTGCTGTCTGTAGGAGCTCTGAATGGATACATGGGCTATAATGGTAGAATTGAAAATCACTTTTGGTTCTTCAGAGAAAATAAAACAGAACTTTCAGTGAGATTCATTTAGAGGGTCCATAAAGAGTTTTGAGAAATAACCCACATCAAGTGAAAACCAAATGAAATTACATATTTAGAATTCTATACAGATTTTTTCCTCTAAGGACATTAGGATTATTATTTAATTTATCAGAGACACTTACTTTGGATTTGCTTACCTATGTTTTAAATATCATCTGTTCTTTATGCAAATTAAATTTTGTATTTACACGTTTTACAAGAACAGAACAATCCCTGTGAATGTGAATCTAGGAGCATTTATATATTTTGTTCTGTAGATACATTATGCATACAGTCCATTAGAAAGTTAGATACTTGAAGAAATAGTTTTGAGCTATTAGGCGTGTAGCTATCTGTTTGTAAGGTTTACTTGTTCTTTTACAGACTATAAGAATGTGAAACCAGAATCAGCAGCTGCTAAGGATTTGGAAAGTATTGTTCCTAATGGCTGTTACAAGGACAGCTTTATCCCAGATATGCAGAATGGCATCCAGACCAAATCTGCCTTGAATGGCTTGAACTCGGAGGAAGAAATAAAGAAAACAGAGCCAAGCCTAGAAATAGCTAATAGCAATGCTCACCAAGGTATTGTCCTTGCAACACCATGTTTTCATTTGCACATGTTTTTCATGGAAAATACTTATTTTCTTGAAAGCTTAGTCCTGGGATTCAGGGACTAGCAATGTTGTCTTTCAGTTGTAGAAACCTGAAGAAAGAATACTCCAAAAAACCCCAAATTTAATACCAGTTTAAAATGAGGCTTTGTTACAGGATCTCGTACAGAGAGAGAGATGAATTCAGAGTCAGAGAGGCTCAAAACCACAGAAAAACAATTGTTTTATTTTAAAATTGTACATATATCTATCTCATATAAATATACTACCTATGCAAATACTGTTTTCCTTTGAAAGCTAATTTGTAGTGAAATGAAAATCACTGGTATCTTGTCATTCTTCTCTTCTGAACACATAATAAATTTTGTTGAAATTTTGTTGTTGAAACTGATGTCTAAATATATGATTTTTAAACTAACAGATAACTTTAGGTAAAACTGCTTTATACTGAGCTTAGGAAGGAGAGTGTAATGAACAGGGTAAAATTAAAATTATCAACTTAAAATGTAGAAATGCCAATACAAGGCATAGTTTTCCCATTGGTAAAAGTTTTGTAGAGTTCCTATACTAATATAACCTCTTGATTCAGAGTCTAACTTTGAGTTGATAATCGTAGATAAAAGGGGCATGAGTTGAAGCTCACCTAGACGTTTTTATTCATTGCTTTACTCTTTGCCAGGGTTGGCTCACATTTACAAAGCATGTGCGTGTATCTCCTTTCCATACAGGTGCAAATGAAGAGAATACTGAGGAGGTCTCAGCAACCCAGCACTTAACCAGTGATTCAGACAGTGAAGTTTATTGTGACTCTATGGAGCAACTTGGACTAGAAGAGGTAGGGGCTTAGTATTCCTAGGTGTATTTTGAAACTGGTATGCTTATTTTTAAATAGGTTGCTATCAATCAAGTGAACCTGGACATGCAAAGGTGAATGAAGCAACTCATGCATACCTTTCTCCTGTTTGGACTATTGTTTTTTGTTCTTTTTATTGTCATTTACAACTTGGCTACTACCGACCTAAAAGCCTTGAAATTTTTGCCCTCAGAGAATTTATGTGAGGGGAAGGTACAAAAAAAACCCCAGTACAACGAAACAACTGTCAAAACCAACAGTACAAAGAAACTAAGGGCTGTGTCCACAAATGAATTTAGGGTCTCATAACATATGCAGGGACCAGAATCCAGCTATATCTAAGAAGCAGAGAATGTCTTTGTAACAATGAGTTTTCTGCATGCTTTTTTTGTGGCCTGATGAATCCTGCATTTGTTTCTTAGAATAAATAAAGTGTGAGCCTTAGCAGGTCGCCAGCAGGCCAGTGCCTGAAAGTGGCCTAGGTCTAAAGAAGTAGGAGATTACAATGAATTATGGGTTCTCTTGTAATCTCTTCAGTCATAATGTACCACTCTGACCTTCATGTAAAAAGTGGGCACTAACTGTGCTGCCTTAGTTTTGACTGAATTTGTGCTCATGCTCATTGTAATCTTAGTTGACTTCCTGGCTTGGACCTCCTTCACAGGTCCAGTTTAAGTGTGAACTTTGTAGATTGTACTCAAACACTGTTTCCTGATTCTGGGGAGGAATATATGTGTGGGATCAGAAAGACCAGTAAGCACTCTAGTATTGCATCATTCTCTTATATGGCTATTTCCTGAGGATCTAGAGAATTCTTTTTAGCAAATCAAAATTTTACCCAGTAATGAAGCGTGTTGGGAAAGGTGATTTGGTAGAAGTGCTGCAAGCTCTCTTATCTAGGTCATTTCCCAAACATCTTGTGTATTGTTCGAGCTTGTTTGAGATTCTTTAATTGAAGTGAGTAGATAATTTGTCAGAATTTTCTAAACTGCTTGAGAAAAGTTCAGTTTTGAACAAAATAACAAACGTTCAGGTATATCTAAATAAATATACAAGTAGAACTACAGATGGATCAATACAAACTAGAAGAGGTTCATTTAAAGAATTAAATACAGCTTTTTATTCGAAAAAGATGTGGCAAATACTCTGTCCTTCAGTTCTGATGATACAGGTTTATGAACTGCTATTTGACAAACAGGATTTTGGCAGCAGTTTCCATTTCTTTGCCCTCCTTTTGGTTATTTTGGCTCTTTCATGGAGTTATTTTTCAGGTGGCTGAGGTTCCCAGTCTGCTTCAGAATATACTTGTGCAAGTGCTTGTCCTTGCACTGAACAAAGGGTTGCTTTTAACCACCTTAAGGCAGTCCTGTTGCAGAACATGTAATTGTGACCTGATCAACATGTACATCATCCATTTTTACTATCTTCCTACAGTACCACCAATTTTAAGTGAGAAGTTGATAGAATAGTATGCCCGCCTTTTGTTTGGTGAGAGGTACAGGGTGCAGCCAAGCTATTTTGAACTGGTTAATAATAAACAACGTGATCTCTTTGCTGTGAGCATAAACACTGCCCACTCAAGGTTGCTAATAGCACGTGACTTTTGTCAGTGTGGCTCACGAATCCAAGTTAGGACACCGCTTCACTGTCTAAGAAGCAAAGCCA
This sequence comes from Aramus guarauna, assembly GCA_013400195.1. NCBI lineage: Eukaryota > Metazoa > Chordata > Aves > Gruiformes > Aramidae > Aramus > Aramus guarauna. The sequence continues at coordinate 64,046 of VXBL01005408.1, read as the reverse complement.
ATTTTACAAGGGAAAACTGAATGCTTTCAGATCTTAATGTTCTATTTTAGTGATTACTGAGTATTACTGTATGTTGGAATTGTCTAAAGTAATTCCAAGTGGTATGACTGTTTGGAGAATACTTGCCTTTGAAAAAAGCACTTAGACAATAGTAAGCACATTCTGCAGGAAAACAGCTGCTCCTGTTAAAGGTCTTAGTTCTGGGCAAACTATTTTCTTAAGGTGAAAGTAGAGATGATGCTTCTTCCTTTTTATTGGTTAACTGTCACATTTTACAGAATTTAATTACTTGCTAATGTTAATTTGTAGCCCTTGGAGATCATCACATCAGCTAAAGGATCTTTAAAGCATTCATCCCATTTCTTGGATGTAGATCACAGTCTTCTGTTAGAAAATACGGATTTTCCAAGGCGCGCTTCTATAACTTACGGAAACCTCCAGCCTGGAAATACTGTAGACGGAGCAGCTCAAGAGCAAGGCGAAGTCAAATGTGGAGGAGAAGATGGCAAAGCCAGTAATGGGGGCCCTCACAAGGAGAAGAAAGGTGGAGAAAAAGCAGATTTCTACAGTGTCAGAAGAGGGAGAGGTACTGTGTGTGCTGCTTTTGTTTTCCCTACTCTCCTGACTGCCCCAAGTTACTGATGCCTGAGAAGCACTTGTCAGCATTGTCCAGTAAGACAGTCATGCTACATAGTGCTTATGTCCTTCACAGTAAAAATAGATAACAAAATCCCAACTACAGTGGGTAGCAATCAGTTTTGTATTCAGAGTATTTATTTCATTCATAATAAGTATTACAAAAGGATTTTCTTGTGCTATTGACTTTGAATAAGCATATTGGCTTCTTCTGTTTTGGCTTACCTTTAACTCCAGCTGCTGTCTGTGGCACCTGGCTTTTTAGAAATGTAATCCTCAAAGCCTGTCTATGCATGATGAGAGAGTTTCTTTGCAAGTTACATGTTCATTTTTAAATGCATATGCATTTATACCTCTCCAGTGCCTTATCTGAAACCATGGAACATCTTGAAAAGGTATCAGTGACGCCTTGTATTCTATATAATTAGAGTGTTAGCCACACCTTTGAGTGATTTTGATACTATCTATTAAGATTCTTAAAACTTAATGATTCTTAATCACTTAATAGTGCAGGTGTTCAACTTATGTTGGACTTCTGCTCTTTTTAATTCCATAACACTTCTAATACTGTCACCTAGGAGCAGCACCATATTCCAATGGTATGATCTGTAAACTCAAGAATAAAGTTTATTTTTCTTGTGCTAAAAAAAAACCAAACAAACCAGGGTATATTTTATTTATATATAGCATGCCTTTATAGCATCACCTATATGTGATCAAATGCAAAAATTAAAGAGACAGTCCAAATACAACATTTCTGTTGAAAACTGTTATGAAGAACATATTATAGGACTGCACATTAGTTTAACAGTCTCCCCTTGTCTCTTTTGTTGTTTAATTTTTGTTTGCTACTTGCAGGCAGAAACGTGAGGCTAGCTGTAGATAGTTTAAAGGTGTATTGTAGTTTCAGGCAGTTCTTTTTTCTCATCACTCTGTTCCAATGTTCTTTGTTTTCCAGCTGGAGACTGTGCCAAACTTAAAACACAGCTACCCTTGATAATAAGACAGATCTTACTTTCTTTTACTAGGGCAGAATTTACTGCTGAACTTGATTGGATGTTAGATAATAATATTTTGCTACATGTTCATGCAGTTCTAGAATCTTGAATGATACTGTCACACTGAGGCTGTAGAGAAACATCTCAAATGATGTTGCAGTAACTTCTCAGTGCTTTTGAACTGCTTGAATGTAGCCTGTGATTAGGAGTACCTCACTCAGGTGGGGAGAGTGAAAATGGAACTGTTAAACCCAAACATTTTCAATAGAGTTGGTAGCCCATTCTGTGTTTAATGTATCTGTTTTTTCCCCCTCAACATAGGGCATAGACTTCAGCCTCTAGGAGATGGTTCGCAAGGTGGACAGATGGGCAGTGGAGGGGATGGAGAGCGCTGGGGATCAGACAGAGGACCCAGGGGTAGCCTCAACGAACAGATTGCAGTAGTGCTGATGCGGTTGCAAGAAGACATGCAGAATGTCCTTCAGCGGTTGCATATGCTGGAGGCAGTTACAGCATCACAGGTATTATTCATTGAAGTTATTTGATTACTTTTTACTAAATTTGCTTGGATATTTTTATGCCTTTTCAGATAAAACTTCAGACAGTACTTTCGTAAACTGTAAAGAAATTTCAGTTATATTCTGTAGTTTATTCCAATTTACAATGTCTTACTGGTACCTCGTCTCAGGAACACAATTCAGGACTCTTGTATGTATGAGCAAAACCATGCAGTTTGACCTAAAATTTAACCATATATTATTTTACTGATTTCTGATCAGTAAATCTTAGCCATATTTACTGATACACATTACAGAGATGCTATATGGAGATTCCATAGTTAATGTTAGTAACACATGATTCTAGATAATACCTTCATAAGTACATCTCAGTCCTTTCAAAGGAAGTAAGACATTATCTTAATCTTCCAGGTTGGTAAATGTTTGCAGGCAGACGTTTTTTAGTTCCATTTTTTAGTTAGCAGACTGATTCTTCATAGCATTCTTTCCCCGCAAAGTAATCCAGCTTTCTTGGAATTTCACATCATGTATACAAGATACACAAAAGAAGTCTTAAGCAAGTGTAGATATTTGTTGATGTAGTGTTTCTTTTTCCTTCTATTTTAATGGAAATACTGTATATTCAGGAGAATAGACTACTGTGAATATAGTCAAATAGCAACCCAAAAACGTTTGGTTTTGTTTGACTTGATATATTTTTGTGTACCTGAGAGCAAGAGTGCTGTACAAGCAGTATCCTATGGGATGCACATATTCCAAATCTGAGGCAGCCACAGAAAAAGATTTATTAAAACCATCATTTTGCTCTATCACAGCTATTCAAGAATCTGATGCTTGGATACAGATTGATTTTCCTTTTTTTTTTTAAAACCTGAGCAATATATGAAGAAATAGTAAAAGACTCTTCTCTAGCAGTTCATGCTGTGCTTGCTACCCTTATCTAAGAAGAAACAGAAGCTTCTGTTCACACTTACATAAATTAAGACAGACCTAGAAAACTGACTGCTTTGTTTTTGTGGAAGCACCACAACAGTGTATGAGAAAAGTCTAAAAAAGTTTCTGGTACTTCCCATTTTCTGGATTGCCTGGAAGATTTGGAACAGAGTGTACTCTTTCTTGTATGCTACATCTGTAGCTATAGCTCAGGGCACACTAAAACAGTGCTTTTTGCCTTTGTATAGACTAGTGTTACAAACGCTTAAAGCAGCTGGGATTTCTACTCTGGGTTGCAACTGCTGGGACTGGACCAGAGTTGAAGTTGTGATGACAAGTTGGGCGGGGGGGGGGCTTGAAAAACTGTGGAGGTCCAGTAAGTGACACAGATTCATTTTTTAACACACAGAGATGTGATAAAAACGCTAGGAAGAGTAATGGAAACATGAGAGATAAGTTGGAAACTTAAGTGGTGAAACGGTGGTTGCATGGGGGTGGTTCTGTTCCTTAAACTGTCATATATACAGATTGCAAAGCCTTCACAACATGAAAAACTTCGTATTCTCATTTTGTGAAGCAGAAAAATTTTAATTGCAGTTTCTTTTTCTATACTTACAAGCCTTTGTTTGTATTCAAAGGCAAAATCTGCAACATTACAGTCAAATTATGAGCCCGCCTCCTCTGTCAAGGTAAAATACTGTTTTTTCTATTTGTAAAAAGCTATGTGAATGGTGAAAAAAAGATGAGATTATTATTTTATGTCTTGCTTTTAGAATGTGTGTTTTGTATCGTCTCTCCTATCTGTATCTGAAGAAGTTATTTGATTAATCTTTTTTTCTGGTCTTACTAGTATTTTCTACTTTGATACTGTAGCATTTGAAGTCATTGAGAAGTATATGTGTGATATTCGATATGTGCACACTCATTGCTGACTAGAATTTTTTTCTGTTTTCCTTAGAAACCGTCGTGGTGGCCCTTTGAAATTTCTCCTGGTATTTTAGCTTTTGCTATTGTATGGCCATTTATTGCCCAGTGGTTGGTACATGTGTATCTTCAAAGAAAGCGAAGGTAAAGACATGCATTCAATAGGGCACATCTATTACATTTCATCTGTTTAAACCAATATGTAGTATGTTGTGTTATTTAGGACATAAAATACTGCCTTCATGCATAAGAAGAATGCAAGGGTGTACTCTCAATAAGGCTTTGACACAGTCTATCTGAAACTATCAGTATCAGAAGGGGAGCTTGATAATAATTGCTTTGATAAATGCTGTTTCCTTGAGTTCTTTGTTTCAATATATGTTCTGCTTAATGTTCCCTTGTATGTATCAGTGACTCATAGCTCTGAAGATACGAGACTAAAGCAGATTGTACAGTAGAGTCCTTGGTATGGTTATGATAGGAAGGTGCGTGTTTCAGTCGCAAGAACTCAAGCCAAATGAAATTCCAGAAGCTAGTAGGAGTACTACTAGCTGTACTACTAGTACTACTANTCAAGCCAAATGAAATTCCAGAAGATAGTAGGAGTACTTTCCATCAGCTGGGAATTCTAGGAAGAGACGTGTATAGTTTTCTTTGCCTTGGAAGTTTCTCAGCACCAGAAAGCATTGGTTAATTTGACTTTATATGTGGTATGCTTCATATGTGACAATTTAGGTTAAATCCATGAAATGTGATGCAGGGTAAATAATTCCAATGAGCGTACACAGTTGGGTGAGGCCAGATAACTTGGAAGTGTCTCCATGACATTCTTTGACCCTCTTAATCTCAATATTCTCTTGAGGCATTTTCACTGCTTCTAGACTCCCTAGTCCCCTTGCGCCATGAGAAGAATTTTTCCTATCAAATGCTTTGCAGAGTCCCATCTGTCACCTATTTCTATTTCGCATTTACTAGCACCTTAGTATGCTTTTTTTTTTTTAACGCCTACTTTGACTTCCTTCAGTGGAAGGACAGTTGTAGTCTCATCTTTTCTCAACTCTCTAAGCATCAGGAGATTGAGCGAATGGTGTCTAGTTGCTATCTACCTCAACATCACACCTGACTTTGTTAGCTTAGTATGCTCTTACCTTTTAAGTTTTTTTTATCTCTGTCATTCTGCATATGTGTAGGTCCTACCAGAATGAGCTTAAATTATTCTAGCTTTTTGACGTTTGACAGTTTTCATGGTTTAGTTTTCTCTCATATGGTAAATCACAGAAACACAGAATGGTTGAGGTTGGAAGGCCCCTCTGGACCTCATCTGTTTCCACCCCCTGCTCAAGCAGGGACATCTAGAGCCAGCTGCCCAGGACTGTATCCAGATGTCTTTCTTTGGCTCCCTCCCAAGGAGGGTGACTCCACAACCTCTCTGGGCAACCTGTGCCAGTGTTCATCTCTCCTCATCTCTCCTCCAATCCCTTAATCACCTTTATGGCCCTTTGTTGGACTCTCTCCGGTATGTCTGTGTGTCTCTCGTACCCAGAACCGGACACAGCACTCCAAGTGTGGCCTCTCCAGTGCTGAGTGGAGGGGAAGGATCACCTCCCTTGACCTGCTGGAGAGGTGATGCAGCCCGCAATACCATTGGCCTTCGTTGGCTCATGATGAACTTGGTGTACACCAGGACTCTCAGGTCCTTTTCTGCCAAGCTGCTTCTCAGCATGCACTGGTGGCTCGGGTTGTTCCTCCCCAGGTGCTGGACTTGGCCCTTCCCCTTCTTGTACTTCATGAGGTTCCTGTCAGCCCAGTTTTCCATCCTGTCCAGGTCCTTTGGGTGGCAGCACCTCTGGCCTATCAACCGTTCCTCCCAGTTTGTGTAATCTGCAGACTTGCTGAGGGTGCAGTCTGCCCCATCACCCAGATTATTTGTAAAGATGTTAAACAGGACTGGAGCCTGTACCGACCCCTGGCATACACCGCTAATTACTGGCCTCCAACTAGACTTCTGTCAGTGATCACCACCCCCTGGGCCCAGCCCAACGCATTGTAACCACCACAGTGCCCACAAAGGCTGCAAGTCTGCTAGGCAGTTACCCTGTCTCAGAGCTGTCATTAGCGGCATGGGTGGTACTTACACTGTCTGATGAAACCAGAGATTTCACTACTAAGGCTTTTAGGCAGTTACATGCATTTTCCTGATTTTCTGCACTGGTAAATAGGAATTTCCATTTCATCAGCAAGGACAAAGTTTTTTACAATCAATACAAGTTTTTTTTAGTATCTTATGTGAAGCTTCTATGAACTTCAGTGTTGTTCAGCTAATAGCTCTTGAAATGACCATGTTCTCTCTGTCTCCGAACAGTATGCTGTTCACGTAAAACTTTTTCAATCATCTATTCTGATGTCTGTAGCACCCTCAGTCAATTCACAGGTTCAGTCAGAAATCAGTTTTTAGCAAAGTGCCCTTTCCAGCAATTTTTCTAATATATTGTTCTAATGATTCAGAGCTTAAATGAATAAGCAAATGGTGCATTATTTTTAGTTTGGATTTGCCTAGCTTCAGCTTTCATCCATTGGATTTTCCTAGACCTTTATCTACTTGACACGGAGCCTGTGCTGTGTTTTCCATGGATACTTCATTGCTACCACCAGGTCATCTCTTGCTCAAGCAAAACAGATGGAGCAACTGGAATCTCATTGTAAAGTTGTTTTCCCAGTCTTGAGATGATTCTGGTGGCTCTCTCCTGAAAGTTACAGAGTTTATTAGCATTCTTTTTTGAATTCTGGACACCAGGATTTGTACCACAGTCTACTAGCGGTAATACTAGTATCTCTGTGAGACACAGAGATAGCATAGCCCCAGATAGTCCTTGTTTTGTTTACTCATTCATGGATTGTATTGACATGAGATGAACTTCAGGAACAGGAACAACTGAAGAAATTTCTGTGTTCTTCAGCTTCCTCTTTGTTTCTACCCATAGCCAGAATTTAAGGCTTGTCTGCTTCTGCATCATCTTTCCATCCAGAGTTCCATCTCCTCTAGCAATGGGTAGGAAGTTGATCAAATACACTCGGAGAGAAAACCGAATTGCAAAACAAAGAGTCCTTCTCTGTTGTCCCATGGCCAGTTGCCGTTTGTACTCTGTTAAAGTGTGTAAGTTTTTAGGCAAGAACTGTACGCAATGTATATATTGACCATATGTACGTACTTCCAGTTTTAAAATACATAAACTGTCCTGGAACAGAAACTAGGGGTCTCTGCTACCATGTGAGGTTTTCTCATGGTGAAGCTGTGGAGCCATGACTCCTGAACTCTTGCACAGTAGAGCAAATTCCACAGGACTGGTGGAGACAAGGCCTTCTCTAGCCAACAGCTTTGTGTTTCACTCTCGTCCCTGGGAAGGGGTAGCTCAGCTCATGTGTAGCAGCCTCCTGTACACCATTCTGGCTGGTTTAGGTCTTCTGAGCCTCTTAACTGGTCCGTTCCTTTATAGGGAACTTAATGCTGAAAATCTGGGCACTCCTATTGGAGCCTTCACTGAAGAAAGCTTGAAAACCTGAATCCTAGGGGCTCTAAAACCAGATCACAGGCAGAAATATATTTTTAATAATAATCAAGAGTCATTTAGATTCAGCTCGCAGTTTTAAAACATTCTGATGGCACATTTTCTGGAATTGCTGGAAAACCAGCTCGTAAGTGGTACTTTGCTGTGAGCCAGCAAATCACTGACTGATGTGGGCAGGGACTGTTCTGAGGAATTTCACCTGCAGTTCATAATTCTTGGTGATGCTTTGCACTCCTCCATGTAAGCTGTGCCAGTTCTGTAAACTTGCAGATTGTTTTGTAACTTAAGAGGGGAAAACTTTGGGTATCTTGAAGCAGTGTTGTATTTCAATGGGTTGGAAATCATTCAGACATGACCTTAATTGATTTGTTTATTTAGACAAATAAAAAATATGTGAAGGTACATTAAACTAATTTATTTGGTTCCTCTTCTAGAAAACTGAACTGAGAATTCATGACTTTGCTTAAAGACTGCTTGGAGAAGATGGCCCTGGAAAGCAAAGGAATTCTGAATTCTCATAGAATCTCAGGATCTGGGATGATGTTCCTTCTGTTCTAGTAATATTTTGTATTACCTTTGAGCTAAACATTTAAGGACTAACATTATTGAAACTTGAATGATTCACAGCTCCTAGGTTACAAATAAAATAAATTTAATAATTCCATCCTTAAATCCATATGAACATTAATTATTTTGGAATGTGCTTGTGGATGGGCCTTCAGTAATTACTGGTCTTGGTGATGTTAGATGACGGAGAGAATATCGTCTTTGTAAAAGCATAAGTGAAAAATACATATAAAATTGTCACTTTAATATAGAAATAATTTTACCATCACAACATCCCCGCCTGTTTTTCCACAGAGTTACGTACTATCAGATGAAAGCACTAACAAACGGAGTATGAACTCAATATGATGAAAGCCATTGGAAACATACAATATAGCTCTGAGGAATTTAACTGGTCATTTTTGCTGCTAAACCAGGATGGGGCAAATTTCCTTGTGAATTGGTCAGAAATGAAGTTGAATGCTTCACTTATCCTTTAATATTGTAAAGGAGATTCAGGAATTGATGTGTCTTGCAGGTTAGAGCCGCTAATAACCGAGGCACTGTCCAATGTAAGTTTGGAAACTGTGTGGTACAAGGGATCCATCTGAAGAGGCTGCACCTTATTTTTTTAATTTTGATAATTGTATTCTTGTTGACAACAGCTTGTTTTAACCAAAATACATAGTTTAGGCACAAGGTGCTTTAAAATGGGGTGAAAGCTAGCTCTGTAAGTATATCTCTAAGATTTTAAAAAAGCTCAGTGCACTGTAAATTTTCTGTTATCAGTTTATGTCAAATTAAATTAAGATTTAATCTAGCCCTAATCTGTTGTGGATTTTCCCAGCACACATTAGGAAAAATTTCTTTCTCTCTTATCCTTCTACTTCCTTTCAAAACAAAACTTTTAAGCTAATTTTGGTGCTGATTTTTTTTTCATGGATTTTTTTATTAACCACAATACAGATAGAGTTACAACTTTGTGAAGTTTGCTTGATTAAAGCATACTTTACACTTAATTTTAAAATAAATTAATATATGTTGTTTAAATCTCTGAAAAAGGGAAATGCACTAAAATTAGTTTTCTGTCAAATCTAAGATATTAATTTGCTATAAAGAATTATGTAATAACATAACCTGTGTTTAATATCTGAATTTTCAGAAATTTTACCATATTATTGATGTGCTTTCATTCATTGTTACAAATAATTCTTGAGGAAAGTTATTTTCTGTGCTTCCTGAAAATCTTTTATAGTTTGGAAAACATTTTTCATACAAGCTATACTGTATAAAAATGTAATCACAGAATTCAATGCTTGTTTTACCAGAGCAATTTTAATCTTGTTTTTAGTTAAATGCAGGGTTTTTAAGTTACTTTTCCCCTCCTCTGATTTTCTTATTGTAAAGCTGAGTTAAACAATCAGAACTTCTTTGGAGACTGCTGTAACAATTAGATGGTTTCATGTGCCAGAGATGAGTTTCGGCATGAGATGAACTTGAAAACTCAGGTTTGAACAAAGCTGATGCTAAAGGGAAGTTCTGTGTGACCTGAAGCCATTGTGCCTGTAGCTTAAAGTTCTTACAGTAATCGAGTTCTTATCGTAACAGGATAGAAATTATTTTACAGGAAGAAAACTCTAGATTGAAGGTCACTAAGAAATCTGATGACCTGAAGCACCATGTCTTCTGAGAGGAGGAATCACCCTGGAGTACCTCCTCCCCTTTCGTAGCCCTGTTAATGTGGGTGTCTAGCTTTTAGAGGTGGTACAGATGTTCTCAAAGGTACTTAACTGTTAACTTCCCACTGAAATAAATGTAGGCATGTGCCATCCTTGTTATTTATTCATGTTTCAATAAACCCATCCCTTAATATTTTATCTTGAGCTTTCTTAATGTTTAGTAAATGCTGTCCATTGGATGTTTTGGCTGTACAGAAGAGCCTGCTGGCTACATTATGAAGAAGCAGGTTCAATCTTAAAGTTTTAATACAAAACATCATCACTTTTTTAACTATACACCTGTAACTCAGCTGCCAGGGCTATCTCAAACCCACCCTAATTGAACACATTTCTGAGTAGCTGGTATTTCATCTTAAAGGTAAAGTGATTTATTTTTACAATTCGCAAGGTAACAAAGACAGCTTTAACTTGAGAAAGCAGATCAGTGGAGGTGAGAACTAGCAGATGTTGTTCCAGCCTCAGGAGGGTGCAGTCAGAACTGCTCTGTACAGCACTGGAAATGTGGAGACCCAGCTCAAAATTGCTCTTTTGAAAGCAAATATCCAGCTACTTTCCTGCAGTGGGTCATACTTCATCTGAAAGGCATAGGTTCACTGTGCATGAAACCAGGTGGAAGACATTCCACCTACTTGTAGTGTTCAGGTGAAGGAACCAGAACAGAGCCAGGTGTAAGTGTGTGTGTGAGGGGGTAGCTGTTCTCCTGCTCCAGTCCTGCAGCAGCACAGCAAGTGCCAGTCTGACCCACTGTAGTTATTGGAGGATCAGGCTCCCAGCAGGCATTACAGACTGTCTAGGGACTCTGCTCTCCTGCCATTAAATGCACAACTATAGCTTGTTAATCCAGGTTGCAGGAGGGTAAAGGACACACGCACCTGCATTACAAACTATTGTGAATTTCCCTAGGTATAAGCACTGTCTTTGCTGAGGTAGGGGGATACAGTCAGAGTTTCTTTGTGTAAAAATCCACCTCCCAACCCCCTTGCAGCATCACAAGACACTTTAAAGACAATAAAATGCAGAAGCAAGCAATAGCAAGACAGCAGTATTTTATTTTATCTATAAAGTGTGCAAAGTAAATTTTTTGAGAACATAGGAAAAGAATGCATTTTACTCTAACCATAGGTGAAACCTGATCACGCTGAAACTGGAAACTCAAGACAACACAGCAGCATTTCAGTGTCTTGGTCTCCAAACATTGTGCAGCCTATAGGTGAACCTAACAGCAAGTTACTGGTAGTAACAATTGTCCAGAACTGCTGCTTCTGGATAAGAAAGTGTGACAGTTGCTGATCTCTACAGTTTTTAGCACACTACTGTCCAGCTAGTAGCAGATGAACTGTCTCCAAAGGTAACTTGGAAACTACAGAGTTTGTATGTAGGTTATGCACAAAGTTTAGGCCTTCAAGAAACACTGCATAACAGCTAGAGCACTGCCCAAGTGGTATTTCACAGCTTCCAAGAACCAGAAACTTGTGCCTGCTTACACAAATAGTTGTAGTTGATTACTAATGAGAAGAAACTTCCAATCTTTCAGCTACTACATTACAGCTTTTTGTACTTTTCCCTATAATATTTCAAGTCAAGCAATAAGTGGGGCAACACACAATGGGATTAAGGGTTGACAAGGAATTCCATGTTGAAGAATAAAGCTAGGATTCACCATTTTAACAAAAACACCCCCCCCCCCAAAAAAAAAAAACAACAAAAAAACCAACAAACAAAACTACACCACAAACCCCAACAAATCAACATGTTAAACTCAACTCCCTGTTGGCTATGATAAGGATAAATGCAAGGTACTGAAGAGAAGAGGGTACTGCAAGTCTTCAGTGGTAACTGTACAGAACTTAACAGTTCTGGGCAGTGTAGTGATAACTTCATATTGAACATTCTGATTTGCCAGTTGCCCTATTTATTGTTCTATAGAATTTGTGGTTTTGCATTATAAAGCAATGGTAGAACAATCATAATTTTCTTTTAGAATAAGGGGGGGGGTTTATGCCTAATGTTTTGGTGTACTATCATCTCTAGCTCTATATACACTAGCATTAGATTACCTAAAAGACTTAAGCACTTCTGGAGTTCATTGTGATAGGTTAAGAAAGTTTAGCTAGAAGCTTACTTGACCCTTTCAGCTGATTAAGAATTATTTCATAGAGTTAGAGGTTATCTTTAAAGTGGAAAAAACCTACGGTGGTATAACATCTTGAGGGGAATGTATTCTACTGCAAAACCAGGAACAGATTGTAAACATTTGTAAAGTACTGAAGACAAAGAGCTGTTGTGTTCAGTTTACATTATTTCCTAACACATTTTTAGAGTATTGAATCTCTAAAAATACTCTAGGACATTCTTCTAATTTTCTTAAACCAGATTACTAGAAATGGAAGAATAAATTGCATAAAATACCAGTGATTACTTAAAGTATTATTCCTTCCTCTTGCAGTTTATCTATTCTAACTCTACACAGGAAAAATGCTAAAGAACTTAGTATATTCAGAGAATGTCATCTATGGATACTGCTTCAGTGATGTATTATGTTTGATTGATTGCACCTTTTTCACATAACATTAATTTCAATAAAATTCAACAGTTTAGAAGTTTTCTGAAACTGAAGTCCTTCACAAAGGGAGCGAGAGTGACTGTGTTTTGCAGCTTGCCAACTGTTTCACTCTGAGTTACCACACCTAGAGCTGGGATTTGTCATTCTGAGCTATTAAGCATTAGCTCTCTTGATCCTCCTAGGAAACTTCCTTTTTCTCCCCCATTCCTTTCCCAGGGGAAACCCAAGGGGACAGTAGGAAGCCTAGCAGGTGCTGTTTGCTCAGAGTTCCATCAGTAAATCTTGTCTTCCAGGCAGCAGGGCAATGAAGGGACAACTCACTCCCCCTGCAAGAAGGGTTCGTGACACTTGAAAGTCACTTGGCAAAAATGGCCAGCAAACCGCACGGCTTCCAGCATGAGGCCAGTGGCTGGCACCACCATCTAGCACAAGTGATCTTTTATGTGTTAGGTTTGTACTTAGACAAAGTCTTCAGTAAGCTAAGAAAGATACCAATGCAAGAAAAATATGGAAGATAATTTAAACGATTACCTACAAATTAATCTAAAACCTAGCAGATGCACGTTTTGTGTTGCATTTAAAAATTGATTAAACATACTTCCCCCTAATTAGGATTTATAATACTGAATATACACTTGTAACTTAAGTTCTAGTAAAATCTAAGATCTGGGTGTGAGTTTACAGAACACACTGTTAATTTGCAATCCATTATAGTCTTTAATACATAGCAGCTTCAGTATGAATAATACCTCATTTGTTAGCTAACACTCCGGTGATTTTTTCGTTTTCCTATCAACTGACATGGGTGAGCACAAAAACACATATACTCAGCATTTTCTATTTAAAACAAGTAATTGCTAAAACGTATGCTGCTCAGTCCATCTTCCTACAGTGTCAGTGGTTACAATGCAACACGTCAAACAGACTTGCCCGAAGTATCCCTTCCCTACCCCAATTTGTCCAGGAAAGGATAACGACCGGTGGAACTGCTGTCAATCTCACATGCCACATCTAGCAGCGTTAACTGTGAACAATGCTGTCTTGTAACCCTTCTTGGGGTAAGGGAGAAACAGAAGTAAGATTTTGCAATGTTGCATTAAGATTTCCATTTTCCACCTTGAATAAAACCATCAGTTTTGCACAAACTGGTCAGAAAGGACTACTCCCAAACAAGACTGCTGTTACACTGAGCCACCAATAGGTAAATTATAATTAGATACAACTAGCATGCATTTATGTCCTTTCCCTGTTATGTTTAACTGGGAAATAACTTCACACCTCCTAAGTGGAGTAACTCCTTGCTATTAAAAAAAAGCCCCATCGTTGCCAAGTGTTATTAGTGCCAAGAAATACAATGCTCTGGCCTCTTAGTAAGGTGCAGTACATGAGATAAAAAGTAGCATGAAGGCACTTGATACCAGCTAAGTTTCATACAGTAGTTTTGCTTTAGAATAAAGGATATGATAATAAAAACAGACTGATAACTTAAAATACACTCTAAATATAGCAAGGAAATTTAGATAAGACCAAACTAGTGTTCTTGGACAACATGTAAGTGTGCAAAAACATGAAGAAAGTTCACTTATCTCAATGCTATAAGCTAAATCCGGACACAGTCAGGTGCTGAGCGTTATTCCTAGCTTCAAAGTAAGAAGTATCAGTTTCATCATCTGGCTGAGGTATGAATGGCATAGTTTGATTCTGTAGATTATCCCAGTCCACATCACAAAAGAGAGGGTGATGTTTCAGTTCTGAAATAGAAAGTCATACAAGCATTATAAGCTTTATTCTGTCCAAGCCCCTTGGTCACTCTGCTCCCTGGATGCATAGCTGTCAGTATATTTGCTCTATTTTGCTGTTTTGGAAATTCACAAAAGTGCAAATTGCAGTTGGGTTTTGATTGCCACCAACCTGAGTGGGACCGAAGGACTGTCATGCCAACTGACTGTCATCTTCTAGCTGGAGAGTGTTCTACACAGCACACACTGCATCAGAGGTGTCCTACGGTCACTTCTCATGAGGGGGCACCACAGAAATTCTAAACATCACTTCAAAGTCTGTTCCTAATTTTGCTAAAGTTCTGTGCCGACCAGACATGCAGGAGTTGCTCCCACCCTTCTCCCTTCCAGGCCACCTGCCTTTTGCTAGCTCATGGGGCAGTCATCCTCTGCTACACATCCATAGCAAAACAGCATTAAAGCAAGAGTTCAATAAAAAACAGCCCACCCCTGAAATTTCCTCATTCAAAAGGGCAAAATCCCACAAGAAATACAGAAAATACCACAACTCGTTAAGTGTTCTGGCACTATACAATGGAACCTAAATAGGCATTAAAGGTTATTAGTCTAAGTTTCAGGAGGAAAAGAACCCAAGAGAATTTTAATACTAACCCTTCAGTCCAGCTCTCTTAGTACTGTCAATTGTTAGAAGAATATCTATTGCATTTTGGGCATTGTCAGACAGCTTTTCATCACCCTCAGGCCAGGGAATATCTACAAAGATGCAGATGAGTCATTAACTCAAACCATAAAACAAACATTGGAAATACATACTCTTTCCCCCCCACCCCAATTGCTGAAAAAGATTACCTCTTTTCAAAATATTTTGGAAGACTTGTGTTGGTGTTTCATCATTAAAAGGTGGAATTCCAGTTAGAAACTCAAACAGACAAACTCCAAGGGCCCACCAGTCCACAGCAGAACCTGATAAGAAAAATCCAAGTCATTACACTAACACAAATTATACTTGTAAAGATGTGAAGGTTAGCCATGGCAGATATTGAAGAGTGTTTAAATCCTGCAAAATTTCTTGGAAATGAAGAAAGAGAAAATAAGTCGTACTTAATAATCATGCAGAAGACTAAAAATACATTAAAGGACTTTTTAAAGTCAGTCTGCTCCTTAATTCATTGTAGATAATACCAGGTTTTACTGATAAAAGCAAGAGGGCTCTTAAGAACAATCTAATTATTAACTCCCATCACAGAGAAACCAGGAGCTGACTTCTCCAAGAGACTGTTTTGTGGTAAGAAACTGTTGTCTTTAACAACTACTCTAGAGCCTGGATGAGTGCTCTGTGTTGTAACACATATCTTTTTCTCTAGGTTCTTTGAGAAGACTCCAAGAATTCAAACTATTGAACTTAATTTTCATTTGTCTAAATTTCTGTAAAAATACTGAAGACCACTTGCAGAGATGAGCCAGCACACAAGAAGCTGGAATTACTGTCTATTACACCACAGTTGATTCGGGCAATGCAGTTACTAGCTATCTCTCCTTTGTTATTAAATAATTTTGGTTTTCCATGTTCCAGGGTGTGGGGTTTTTTTGCCAAACCCATCTTATTAACCTACTTAAAAACAAGCAGGCAAAGCAATCCCAGACACCACTGCATGCATTCTAAGCTTTCTGCATCTTTAAGCCATGCCCACTCCACTGTATAAAGAATAGACGCCACACTTGCTGCGCAAAAAAAAAAAAAAAATCTTTGAAAGACAGTGTAATTTTTCAGGACTTTTTTGGCATATAAAAAAGAAAACAAACGCTTTGAGCCATTTCAAAAGGACTATTGACGAAGTTTAGAAATGCTGAAAACTGAAATGTTTGACTAGTAATCTAATGCACTTTTAGCAACTTTTAACAGCAGTAAGAGTGCCCCATCAAGCTAAGCATATCAGCAGTGATATCACATCCACCGTTGCTAGCGGTACTTGGATGTTCAGATAAAATATTCCCAGCTTCAGTCAAAGTCTAATAAGGTCACAACTCTGAACAACATAGTAACACAGGTTTTAACAGCAATTTTTCCCACCCAAAGTTTAACTAAAGATTAGATTAACTCCTACCATACCCCTGCTAAATTATGTCTACCAATATTTGAAGCAAGAAACAGAAATACCAGGTCTGGAGCATCTGAGCCTTCTTTACCCATACACAAAGTAAATCAGGCTGATTGCATAAAGTGAAAGGAAGCAAGGAGAAAAAGTGTCTCTGGTTTCTTTCCTATTACACAATGTCTTTAGGAATGCTGACTTGACTCCTGAAGTATGGGCTTACATGAGTGATTTCTGACAGCCTAGTCACACTGATGCTGATGTTTCCTGAATCTTTTGCGGAAGCATCACACATTCTTATGTGGAGTGCATATTAGACATATCTTTTTATATAGAAACACTCAAACAATTTTCTTGGAAATTGTGATCTAGTTAGACTTTGACTGTTCAGTTATGCTGAACACTCCATTTCTGCACAGTATCGCAAACTCACCAGAGATCAGAGTCCCTGTGTATGAAAAGACATGAAGCAAGAACATTACAATTATTGCAGAAAACCTAACAAATACAAACATCAAACATCAACTATGATTCTCTGAAGGCATGGGAATGCAGATTTTTTTTCTTAAGGTAGTAACTCAACAATAAAGAAAGACGGCAACATTAAATCTAAGTTAGAAACAGAGATAAAATAGTTTTGTAATGCAATTATAGTTTAGGAATTTACAAGCAAGTCAACACCACCAGAAATATTTTAGTGATGGAAAATTGAGTTCTGAAGCTGGAAAACGCTGGCTTCACCAAAAGTAATAGATTTGTTGTTTCCTGACATAAAACCTAGACTCTTTGCAAGTTATCACTGAAGTCCTGAAAACACTCGATAATTGCACAGAAATCACCTCACAACCAAGTTTCACATTGGAAATGTAATCAATGCTACTTACACAAACTATTAGCCAGTTTTAATGCCTGCCAAATAATCAGGATTCCTAAACGGAAGTACAAAACAGCTATATATGTTTAGTGATTTTAGTCATTACAGTTAAATTGTTAAATCTCTTAATGCAGTTTTAGTTAACATCTATTGGTGGCATACAGCAGAATTTTATTGTTCCACAGATTAGTAATCAGTATCCCTCACTGAAGATCTCACATAATTTTCCTAAGACTATTAGCACTGCAAAATAAAAGTATACTTTTGAGGTGGAAATAAAATGTAATTATAAATACAACAAATGTATCAAGGATATATTGCATTTATTTTTTGTTAATGGTTCTTGCAAGTTAGCAGGAAAATATTTCAGACATTTTGTTGATCTCAGTGGAGCTCAGAATCTGAGCCAAAGAAATCTATGCACTTCAAAGTTGTGTTATTTTATTATAGTATTTTGAAAAAAAAAACAAACAAAAAAAACTGATGGCTACTATTGTCTACTTATATGGAAGATACTGCCAGAAATCTTAAGTGTTTCATGAGGTCACTCAACTCAATAACTGATTTGAATGCAACTTTGTAAACTTATCTGGAAGCACATAACACTTTGATATCAATAAACATGGAAAGCACTCTAAGAATAATTGGAGGCTTAATCCTTTCATACTAAATTCCACTAAGTCCCCCCTGCCCCACCTCAAAGAATCCTTAAGGACACTCAGGATGACCATGCTGATTTCTAAACCACATTCACGTCTCAGGCTGCTTAAGCACAGCTTCCAATACATGAGATTAGCAGCAGGCAAGAGTATAGTAGACAGTCAAAACTGCTGGTCTTGTGAAAAAAGTAAATGGAAAGAACAGCTGAAGCAAACACAGTCACCCATGTTGGCAAAATCTAAGAACCAGGTATTTTTAAAGAACTCACTGTTGTATTACTTGAAGGGTTTAGAGCTCTGGAAACATTTAGAAGTGTAAAGATGTCAACTTTTAAGTATTTACAAACTCCATGGTTTGTCTTACCATGAGGTTTTGTCAAAAGCAACTCAGGTGCCAGGTAGTCCGGGGTCCCTAGGATGCGTTCACCTTCTGCTGGGGCAGCTCCTCTTCTTACGCTCTTCGGAGTTCTATATGGCGTGCCAGCATCTCCCTGATGAGGGGTCTTAAAAGATGCAAGAATATTTCAGAGGTCAAACAAAACCAGCTGAGAAATGCACATCTCCAGGTTTAGTAATGGGTATAACAGTTGATACTTAAGTGCAGGTCAAGAACATGTCAAAAAATGTACATCCCCTGAAAAAGGATGTGTCAAATGTGCTTCTATTTCTTTATCTCAACTATCTTGAAGCATAAAAAAAAGTTAATAGATGTCTGCTTTTTAAGAAACTTTTCCTTAAGTTCTTCCTCCAGCCTCAAATCCACATCTCCAAAAAACCCAAACCAACCAATCTTAAACTCTTCTTTCAAAATCACATCTGAAGATAACCTACTAAATAGAATGTCAAAATAGCCTTCAATTTTAGTACTGAGTTCTTAACGTATGCTTGCTTTTCATTGGCCAATATGTCAAATACCTATAAAATAAAAAGGAGAATCCTGACTTTTCTCACATATTGCATACTGGATGTACTCAAAATATGTTAAATGAGCCTTTATTGCTTAACCTGTATGCTACAGGTTGCGTAACGCCTGCAGATGAAGTTCTGCTCAAGTTAGACTTAGTGACTCTTTATAGCTATACAAACCTTCTGAAAGTAATTTGGGACATTATTTGTAGATAAAATATGCAGACTTGCAAAGAGACCAATAAATTCCCACAGCCAATAGGCTGACTGCAATGAAATATTTCCTGTTATGACCTGGAGACTCTACTGAATTATCGTGCAGACACTCTCATTCTTTATTTTTCAATATAACCCTAAATCCCATGTATCTGGTATAATTTTGTTTCCAGCTTCATCCTCAGTGCAGCAGAGATCAAGTCATTATGACTGCCATAAAGGCTACAGAACCCACTATTAAAATAGGAAACAGGTAATCAGGTCACAATGATGTGACTTTAAAAAGAATCACAAGAGTATATAAAAAGGTATTCTCCTGTTCAAATCTAAGTTACAAAGATATATAATGCCATCAGCCATTTATTTCTGAGGAGCTGAAGCACATACTACTCTAACTCCAGCTGAATGCAAGCTCAGTTTCATATTCAATTAAAATTTTATGCAGGTGAAACACAAGCTAGCAATTCAAAGACATCAGGAAAAAAAGCTTTCCCAAAAATATCACTTTGATTGTCCCCTTTTGGTACACCAAATCATTCAATACACTGTCAGTTCTGTCAAAGCTTTAAATCCTACAACTAGAACCTAAGTAACTGGATGAAGGTCTTGCAGAGCTATGCCAAAATGAAACGGGAAACACTGATTGAAAAGTATACTTTTACTTTTCCCACATTGGGGCTCTAATTTACTTTAGGACAATAAGATTTTTAGTTACTATCAGAAGGATTAAAAAGGACAAAGCAAAAACTTCATAACCTGCAAGGAGCTATTACTGTTTACATCAATCTCTGTAATAGGCTTGTAATAGATACTTGACAGTACACATTACACCATTACTTTTACCAGGATAAAAAAAAAATAGCAGGCACAATAGCAATTACTAGCAGCTGAACAGCATTTAAAGACTGTCTTGGGAAGGATGCAGGATTAAATAAAAAAAATTAAAAAAAAAAAAAAATCAAAGACTGCCAGCTACATCAGGAAACCTGTAATTACTCTCAGGAAGTACCACACTGCACTAAAAGTAGGATGAGACAAAATAGTACAGGCTTTCTTTACCAGTTCACTGTAAGAGCAAAGGATTTTTCGGAGAGGTGGACGGCCAGGATATGTTGAGCCAGAGGCGAGCCAGAGGCAAACCAGTGACATAGAGTTGTTGCTAAGCTCTTACAGAAATTTAATTTTGGCTGCACAAGTGCAGTAAGTGAAAGCCCATCAGCAAAAGTCACTTTGGCAGACTACCTCAAACTACTGCAATTTTCCCTAAATTAACAACTGAAATACTTTCAGATCACTAATGTCTAGCGCACACACAAAGTTTCTACATGTCTCCTACATACCTGATAGACCCTGTATGGTCTTCCTTTCTGTAATGGAGTAATAGCTGTTGGGTAAGAGCCACTACAAGCAGGTGAAAGTTCCATTATATCTAAGGAAGCCATGCTACATGGCTCAGATACATTGGATATATTAATTGGACTATTATAACTTCGAAAAACAACAGCATTTTTTTTTAAGAGATTGAGTGCTTCCGTCATCTTCTCTGAAGGGGAAGACGCTGTGTCAAGGTAAGTTTCTTTCATGTGTTTTTGGTCATTATCCTTTATGTGTAACAGCTTGCAGTCCTGAGCAGTAAGTGCTTCCTCGCCATTTTGTGAGACATCTCGGGACTCTGGTGATGTTATTAGCATGCCTTCTGGTTTTGGTTCCTCAAAGGAGAGGTCTTTAACACTTTTGTCCAAATCTAGAAGCTGCTTTTCTAAATGGCTTTCTGTAGCAGACATTTCAGGAAATAAGTCAGAATCTGCACTGAGGATTCCTAAAGGTTTTTCATCATCAGTGCCTAAAAAACTTGAGTTCATATATTCCTTTTTATCATCCTTTTCATAGTCTGCATCCAGATCATGCATAAGATTTTTGGCTATAATTGGAGTAGGTGATTTTTCTACTGTTTGCTGGTTACAAATAAAACTCTTAACTTCTTCCTTGCTTTTGCAGGTGTCATGTAGGCATCCATCATCACGAAGCATTAAGGATTGAATTTCTGTTGTCAAACCTGTCCTTCTGTTTGCTGGAAATTCTGAGATCTGACAGCCGCGTTTATATTCTGCATTTGTTTTTTTAACATAGTTAAGTTCCTGACAAGGACTAGTGTCAACTAATTCAAAGCTTCTTTTTACACCTGGTTTTTCAAGAATTCCTTCCTCTTTGATAGGCTTGACAGGCTCATTCTGCCCTGAAGGTGACTTTTGTTGATTGGAAGTTTCTGCTGTTTCATTAGTCCTATCTCTTTTATTTACAAAAACTTTTTCTTCCCAAATCTTATTTTCAGAAAGACATTTTCTGACTATGCCTTTCGCATCAAGTGTGGTCACAGGAGTATCTGTTATATCAGAATGTTCACTTCCCAACTTCTGCCTACTGTCACAATCATTGCTGCTGATGGGAGAAATGGCAGACTCCAGTTCTTTTTTCTTTAAAACTTTAATACCATTGCTATTCAGTAATTCTACATTTGAAAGGAGATCTGATCCACTGTTACTTGTTTTGCTTGTTGTAGAACATAGTTCATCTTCACTTTGCTGCAAATGAGCACATGAAGTTTTGAATATCAAGAAAGATAGGGTTACAGCATTATAGAAGTGTGCCCTTTAAAATACTGTATTTCTACTACCATACAGAACTGCAAATTGGCAAGCATTATTTGTTCTTTATAACCACTAGTAGTGACAAAGGTGACATAATACATTCAAAAAATTTAAAACTGTATTAAGGATAATTTGATCATTTGACTTTAAGAACATAAGATTGCTGGAATACAATAGAAAATGCAGTGTTTTTAAATTCCTAAGGATGAAGAAATCTAGCAATTAAAGTTGTATTTATGATATTATGTTAAGAAGTTCCCAGTTTCAAAGAAACTCCAAACCAAAGAACCCCATCATATAACCCTGTAACATATTATACTTCAGAGATGACAAAAAGAAAATGTGATATTACTACTATTTTGGCAATACAACACTAAAAACAAGGCCTTAAGAAATGGACAGAAAACAAAGAATTGTAAATTGTTTGAAACATAAGTTTTTGTGTGTGATCTAAAAGGGAATTGCGGCAAGGGACTAAATAGCACAGCAGCATTCTTTTAGGTCTATATTTGTACAGAATTTCATTAGCAGTTTAAAATAGGAGAAAGTTTTTTGTATCAGCTATAACTACTGGTGTTAGGTTAGTTGATACAAAACCCTTCACTAGTACAAACCTTAAAGTTCTTCAGTTTTTAATAGCTTGTAGAAGTTTGAGGTGTATTTTATTTATTATTTTTCCCCAAGTTCTGCCTTTTAAAGAAATTCTTTTGTCTGTATGCTGAGCTAGTAAGTTATAGGGATAAGGTCAGCTTCCAAAGAGCCAGTGCTCCCAGCATTGACCACTTTGTGAATAGGGGTAAACCAGTGCCATTCAGTAGAGGCCACCTGTTTCACTCCTTTGCTGCAGGCTAAATGAAATTTGCTTTTCCTCTCATGTTGCACAGGACTAGTGTTCATTTGAAGAAAAGTAATACTAGTTTGATCCAAACTCCTACTCAGCAAGGTTTACAAAACCTGCTCCTTCTCCTGTAGGAAGGCTTCTCTACACTTGAAATAACTGGGGTAAGGAGGTAGAGGAGATGTACAACAGTGCATATACAAGTTACAAGTACAAGCTAATTTTAATTTATAGTGGGAAGAAGAAACAGTCCTGACCTCTACATCTTTCTCCCACCTGGGGCTGCTGTAGCATTCTGATTCCATACTGGACAGGTATGTGTGTGACTGACTACTGACACTGGAGGTACCAAACCTTTTTCTTGACTGAAGTAGAGTAGGAGTTAAACTTCTCACTGGCATCACAGGAGTTAACTGAGAAGTATCAAGATCTTGAGAGGATAAAAAAAAAAAATTCAAATGTAGATAAAAATAGGCAACATATATTAACCAGCTTCACTCTATGTCAAGTTTTCACATCAAAGGAAGTTATAGGAAGTGTGACATCATAATTTCTCTTGTCATCTTTCCTGCATAGTCAATTTACTCATTTTTTGAGGTAGGGACTTGCCTAGAATTTAAAAGCAATATGAACATTAGCACCATAATAGCCTTCTTTCTTATTTCAGGTTGGAAATGAGAAAGCAGCAAGATAAGACAATTTAAATGAAAGCACACATTGCTATATTAAATAATTTTCAATGAAAGTATGCCAAGAACTGATGCTATTTCTGCAAAATCTTAAAGGGTTATTTTAAATTCAGTGGTTATGTCATCTTTTGATTTTATTATTTTTTTTCCCCCTCAAATGCACAAGTAGTGTAGGTGAAAACGTGTCAGACCTTAAGTACTGGAGGAATAGTAGCAAGACACTGATAGAAGCACACCTTTGATCAAGTGGGCCCAAGCTACTCACAAAATTAAAAGACCACAGCCTTACAGCAGAAGTATTACTCAGAACAAGGCTTGGTATACTCACATGTTTTGAATAATTTAGTTGAAAGAGGGGTATTTTCCTTTTGGACCATAGGTAAAGGAGAAACCACTTCATGCAGACTGTCAGATGATTGACTTGAATTGCGCCCTGGCATTTTCATTCCAGCAGTATACTATCAAGCAGGAAGAAGCATGGTTAAAAGTTAATGGAGCCTGAATAAAATATCTAGGATTGAAACCACAGCTTCACACATTCTTTATTAGGTTTGCACTGGAGCTTAGCCATGCCCTTTTACCAAGTTTTTTGAAGCACAACTGGTAGCCAGCAATTTGACTATAGTCCAAGAACTTCAGAACTTCATGGTACTGGAAACATGTAATTCTACCAGTTGGCAGAAGAGGTGCACGAATAGCCTTATCACTCCTATTATTACATTTAAAATAGTAAATAAACTAAAAGAATGAAGTATTGCAAAGACACTGAAATTTACTTACAAAACCCAGAGAACTGATGAGAGACAACAATTGTCCTGGAGTACGTGAGTAATCTTGTTTTGGCTTTGCCATTGATGGTGTAGTAAGGATATCTATCATATTTATCTCTACAGACAGACAAAAATATGAAGTAGGTCAGGTTTTCCTTTTGCTATTAAATAAACAAAATTACAGGCATATGCTTAAGTTTTATCAAGTGGGAAAAAAGTTTAGTCACATACTAAACAAATATACAGAAGCAGCCACCAAACCCAAGTGAAGACATACCCATACATTCTTAATCAACACAAGCTGTTCCTTCATGTACATCCATCAAATTACAATTTATAAATACAGAAACTGTAAAAGTTCAATTTCTTTTCTGACATACTATGTTGTAAGTGTTATGCTTTCTAACTTGATACCAGCTTTGGTTTTTAGGAAGCAATTCCAGCCTATAGCCTGTGGGCTAAGATGGTAAATTTGATTCAAAGCCTGTCTTCTCTCCCAAAAATATCTCAAAAGAGCTACAGATGAATTTTTCATAGGTGAAAATTTAACCTTCAATACCATTTTTTTTGCTCACTTAAGTAAGTAGGCTTAAAGCTTACATATCATGTTCAACTAGACATAATAATCTGTCCCATTAGAACTTACCTGTTAAAGCAGTATGTTATGTATGTTATCAGAAACCCCATAGGCAACTCTGAATTTCTACATTCCTTTAATTATACAAAAAGGATATACCCACCAGCAGCTGTCTCAAACTAAACTGGTGCTGTGCAGCATTAGTTTGGCTGATGTGGCGAAGGTATTGAAGGTACAAACTAGTTCAGGAACTGGCTATTCACCTCAAAAGCTGCAGCCTATTGCCTGTGCCAGACAGTCATTTGACTAATTAGCTATATCCTCTGCTACTTGAAAACAGTAGATTCATATGCTAAAGTGCTCATTTATAATATTCTGTTAGAGACTCTTCATCTCCCCCTGTTGTTCCTCACATTAATATCTAGAAGGTCCCAGTTCAGGTTGGAAATTAATATATACAAGGACAGAGAAACATGAACTCAAGGACAGAAATAGCCAGAGAAGCACCAAGAATAAGCCAGAATTATTCATTCACCCTTTGAATTCTCTTAGTGGACTTCATAGAGAACTTTGAAATCCATGCTCCTCAAGAGAAATAGCTCTAGATCATATTTCATACACCCTTGTCCCAAAGAATAAGTATTTTTTGGTGAATAAATATTTTAGCTTCTGAAGTGCAATGCATAGAGCAGACCCTTTACTAGAATATACCTTATCAGTTCTTACCTACTAGGAATCAGGTATTAATGCAACATTTGGGCTTATTTAATTAAAAGCCTCTATAGGGATGTAAAGCATTAAATAATATGGGAACGTGACACAAAAAAACCCAGAACATTCTAATACAACCAAAAACATACAGACAACTCTTACCTCTGTTCAGAGTAACTCTGGAAAGCCCAAAGTCTGTCAACTTTATATGACCCTGATTAGAAATGAGCATATTGTCTGGCTTCAGATCCCTGAAGACATGAATATAATTGAAGTCAGCAAAAAGACAACTGAGCAATATTAAGAAAGTTAACTGACCAAAACACTCAATAAAAAGCATTGTTTATAGCTGTTTCTCAATAACATCTTAGCCAGCAGAGGATTCCAATTGGAGGAATACCCTGAAACAATTAGACTCATCTATCACTAAATATCATACAAATGTTTCAGGCCTTGTAAAACCACCATGTATGTCACAAGAGTGGCACATTTTGTGTTTCAGCAGGTTTAACAAGTGTTCTTCATAAGTACTACCATCACAACATTTTCCAATGTGCAGCTCCTACGCATGACAAGCAAGCCTCTAGTAAGTTTTCACATGTTTTCTGTAGCACTACTGAATGCAGCAAAGAACTCTCACTACAGGGGGAACATTAGAGTAGTCAACATCCCTTTGTCCTACAGTTACGTACTTGCAGTATCCAGAGGGTTCCTGAACTAATGCCACAGGGAGAGGGGACCTAGAAGGCAGCCTAGTTGCTAATACACCACTGTACCGGAAGAGAGCACACAAGCAGAGTAAAGCAGTGTGTATTTGTCTGCTTAACATATATATACACACACATTTTATTTTAGGTGTTGTTTCATGATGTTGCTGCAGTGTACACATGCAAAAAGAGCTTCCAGAAGCTCTAGCAAATGAGGAAGCTGTTACTATGAAAGTGATTGGGTATACGTTTGAGTGACAAAATAAAAACCCAAACTACCAAAAACTTAATTATAAAAAAAAAAAAGTAGGTTTTACCTGTGGATTATCCCATGCCTGTGAAGATAGTCAAGAGCCAATGCTGCTTCAGAAATATACTTAACAGCCATTTCTTCATCAAAATATCCATAAATATGAAGAAGAGATTTGACATCGCCACCAATAAGGTACTCCATCACCTGCCATTCAAGTGTTTTAAATTTAACATTTTAAAAACATCTTTCAAATTTGCATCCTGAACTTAAAATAGCTGTCAAAAATAGCTGTCAGCTAGAAAAATACAATTTCAAAAGCCAAAGTATCATTTCCCACATGATACTTTTTGCTTGGATAAAACAATTAAAGCTTTAGATGAAAGAGGAAGTGAAGCATTTTTTTTTTCAATAGACCATTTACTTATTTTATATTATTTGCCTAGCCTACTTTCTGTAGTCAGCTCTCAAATAACTACTGTAGTTAGCTTTTTTTAATTAACTTGTGGAAGACTTCTATATTATAGAAAATAAATTGCAAAGCACTTCTGTGAAGCTCAGGGACTGAATCCAAAGACACTTGCTCAAGACAAATCAAAATATCAGCAATCTCAATGATTTTGTTTGGCAAGTGTTTATACACAATACTAATGTCAGAGGCTGAGCCTTGTGAAATAAGTGCAAATTTCCAGAAACATATACAGTGAGAGCTACGGTGCATTAAGACATGAAAAAGTGTTTAAAAAAAATATACACATCCACAAAAGCTATGCGAACCCACACATTACTATAGGTCATGTCATATTCAAGATAGAAGTCAGTGGAGTTTCAGAAACTCACTCTTCAATGAAACAACAAGGTTATGGGGTTTTGGTCAAGAAATCTCACCAATACTTAGATTCCAATACTATTCCGTATATATGGCTCTAGCATCTCCTTTACAAATCCTTCATTCTGAACTCCTCTACTCCACATTATAGTTAACAGAGATTCCAGGAAAAGAAGCCTTTGTTTGCACTCAAAATACATTGGAGTGCATAGCAACCTCTCCTCAGAATTTAATCAAGCTGTTCACTGTATGTGCTTACAGCAAGCCAGACAAGTTACACCAGATCCTCTGCAGACAGTCTTCATCCGTGCCTACCTTTATGAGGGGGAAGTATATAAAACCATATTCAAGTCCTTCTGTGTTCTCCATACAGACTAGCACTTAGTTTTGCCACTCAGTTATCCTCTTGTCATCTAAGCCAACTACCATAATGAATTTTGAGCACAGGCAACAAGTAAAATGGATTTCCTTTAAGTGAGCCACAGGGTATCTTTCAGTCACTTGGATTCCACTTTAACAGAACGATTTCTTGCTTTGTTTTCCCTAAGGTTTCTACACATATTCCTAAACAGATTAGCTATTAAAAAAGATTCTCCTGTGAAAAAAAGGAAACACAGGTGGAAAGATCTCAAAGGTAACGGGGAAGAAAAATATTTCACTTGTTCAACCATTCTGAGAAAGAAGAAAGTAAAAATTACTAAGGAGCAGTCACTACCATAAAAATATGCTTTCAGACACGAATATAGTTCTGCGCTCCATTTTCAATGCTATCATAAAACACCACAGTTATTTATATACTCACTAAATAGATGTTATTAGCTGACTGAAGTGAGTAGTATAAGTGCACAATGAAAGGACTTTTACTGAGAGCCAGTGCATCCCTCTCTGCCTGGACCTGGTGAACCATGTTTTTGTTGATCATGTCTGCTTTTTTCATCACCTGAAACCAAAACAAAAGTCAAGTAGATTAACGTTATTTTCTTCACTCAACTCTCAGTTCTTCAGTCAATTAATTTATCTCTATACTCCAAACTTGCTCACTTATATGTAAAACAGAGCCATAACTTCATATATAAACAGAATTTTAAATCACAGGTTATTAGAGAAAATTTTCATTGCTCTCCTCCTAATTCAGTCCTGAATGGAAATCACACAACCAATATTTACCACAGTTGCACATACTGGAAAATGAGTGTTTAGTCTGTATGTGAAATTAAGCTGCCCTGAGTTAATCCTCTTATCCACAGTACACAACTCAGAACCAGGAAAAAGTGTTGCTGACCAAGTCTTTCCATCTCTTCAGAGACTGAGATATATGGCCTGAGGATTGGAAACAGAGTACAGCAGTAAGCCATCTCATCTTGGTATCCTCAAGTGCAAGAATGCAACTATTCCAGCCTCTAATTCTTAACTTTGCAGAGAAAGCAAGTAAATGTTTGATTAATTTAAAGTTTACAATCAAGTCACCCAGCAAATATTTGTTTCTTTGGGAAGAAGCCTCAAAGGCATGCAACTCACAATAAAAAAGTAACAAGCTTAACTGTGAATTAGGCTCTAATTCCTGTATTGAATGACTCCACTATACGTTGATGCCCACTCAATAGTAATCTTGAAGATGCATAATAGGTAGGTGTTTAGGCAAGCATTGCACACACATTGGAAGTTCACCCACCTTCAACAGCTTTGGTCTGGTATGTATGGTGATATTAAAGCAAGTTTAATTCATCCATTCTCTATGCAACACAACTGTAAAGAGTTGAGTCTACAGCTACCACCACCATTCAATAACAGAATTTGATAACACATAAAAATACCAAGACATAAAAAGTGTAACTTGATACCTTCTATTTAAGTATTGGCCTTAACTGTAAAAAATACTTAGCAGAGTTAGATTCAGTAGCTTGAATAATCTGTAAGTCTCACTGCAGTAGGGATAAAGGATTTACATAGAAGCTTTTAGGTCACAATACTTTGAATAAACTTGTGTAAGATACTAAAGTAAGGCAACTGAACCACTCTATATGCAGCACCTAAACTGCAGAAAGTTAGTTTCCCCAGCTACCATCATTATTATCAAAGCTGATACAGAAAAATTCCAAGACATATGCAGAATGCATAGAACTACTCATTTAATAAGTGCTGACCTTAAGTGTACTAATTTTTAGCATGTTACATGCTGTAGCTGTGAACAATCCATAAATTTCACTGCAATAAAGGATTTACACAAAAGCTTTCGCCTCAAGTGCTTATAATAAAGTCATGTAAATAGACATATATAGCTCTGAACAGCAAGGTCTGTTTCACATGACTGCTTTTACATTTCCTTTTCTTTGCGTACTATGCAGCTGGTTACAATCCTTCTAACTGCAAAGTCAAGCTTGCACAAACCGTTGTTAAAGTTTTTACTACTAACAAGCCCAGGTTTTAATCCTTTGTATATAGGCATAGAAAATGCATCAGTTGGGTATGTGTGCTAAATGTGTACTCAGCAAAAATCCTTTTTGTAATTTGCTCTCTTTATACATCTCAGAGGCAGCCTTTTCATTCATAAGCAAAGGTGAGAATGCCCTCCCAGTGGCACCACAGCTGAGCGTGTTCGGTTATAACAAACATTTACAGGCAAGAAGCAAACAGCACTCTGATGCTTTGGAACGCTTTTGGTCTGGTTTCCTCGACGTTTAAGGTACTTCTAAAGGCAGATGTCATTATCATATGCCTCCTAACCAAAGCCTCCAGGCGAACAGGAACGTGAGGAGAAAGCCAAACACAGCCGTACTGACAACACCTCTCCCAGGCCCAAGGCTTCTGCCAGAAGGGCGGCAGCTCCTCAGCAGCCCGAGAGCCGGAAGGCAGAGGGGCTCACGCCGGGGCAGCCCTCAGCGGGGCGCCTCTCTTTCCCCTCGGGACGCCCTTTTCCCACACAGGGTTAAAAGAAAGCGGAGGGCAGCAGCGGCGCGACAGCGGGCAGCGAAAGGGCCTCCCGAGGGCCGCAGGGGGCGGGGAGGCGCCCCTCGCAGCCCCTCACCTTCACGGCATAGAGCCTGCCCGCCTTGCGGCCCAGGTACACCTTCCCGAAGGCACCGCGGCTGATGGGCTTCACGATAGTGAACTCCTCGATGGAGGGGGGCCGGGGAACCTCGATACGCCTCAGGCCAGTGGCGGCGGCATCGCCCCCCTCCTCCTCCAGCCGCGCCTCAGCCGCCGGCTCCACCGTCCCCATGTCGCGCCTCGGCCCTGGCGCCGCGCGCCGATTCAAAGCGGCGCCCGCCCCGCCCCATGGTGCCAGCGGCCAACGGGCGGGCGCGGGGAAGGAGGGCGGTGCTCTCGCGAGACCCCTCGCGCGCCGACCGTTGCGGCCACACGGAAGTGCCTGTAACGGCGGCGCGTCCTGCCGTGGGGGTGGGCGCCCGGGGCCCTGCCGCTGCGGGCTGCCCCCCGCCCTCGCGTCCCGGCAGCGCTGGGGCGCTCCATGCGCCCTCTCCGGAGCGCGCCCGCCGCCGCCGTTAGAGACGCCGTCGCTGCCGTTCTGCGCAGGCCTCTACGTGGTGGCGGTCGCCGTGATGCCCGCCCTCCGGTCTCACCCGTGCTGTGCTGCTCTGGGTAGTATCTAGTGAAGGAGTTAAATATTGTCGCGGGCAACGTGAATAAAGCGGGTTGCGGTGTTACCTGCGAGGTTTCCGAGTGCTGCTGTAGGGCAAGGATTTCTGATAGGCTCTTGTCACTATTTCGGGCTAAACCGTATTGCCTCAGTACAGCCTTCCCAGCTTCACCAGGATGCCTTAAAAAACATTGCGTCGTTCTTTTCATTGTACGTTCCAGTGAAAACCCACGGCATTCGTTCTGCCATGTGTTGGGTTTGGGGGTTTTTTAGAACATTGATTATGATTGTCAAAGCTGTTGGTCTGACTAATAACTCCTCAATTGTCATCTAGGTTTCTAATTTGGCAGTAGGTTGTTACTGTCTATGAGCAGGTAGACTGTCCTCATTTCTGTGGGATGTAGGAATTCAATGGAACTCGGTGTCAGGCATTAAGGAACTGGAAGGTAATAATTACTTAGAAAGAAACCACTGATTTTGGTCCCATGTAAGAATTTTCTCACATGCTTCACTCACATTTTCTCACACCGGCATGCTTGCAAGCGCCAAGAGTTGTGTGTCCAAGTGGCGTAGCCAGGATGGCTTGTGCGCAAGAGAACGCTACCTGGCCAGTCCTTACTATTGCTGTTGAGCCCTTACTGTCTCGGCATCCTCTGGATTGGTGGTGACAAACTGCCTTCTGGACAGGTCTTTTATGATCAGGAGTTAGAATAATGTCATCTGTTGCTTCCCTCCGATTCTTGATTACTTCAGCCTGCATTAATCTTAGGCAGGGTTGCTCCCCATTTTGTTTCCTTATTTTGGGTATCTCCATGGCTCCATTCTTCCTTCCTGTTGTGACTGCAGGGACAGGGGTGACATGCGCAGCATGCTCTGACCTTGTTGCCATCCTCCTGTTCCCAGAGCACAGGAATTATCTGTGATGGCGCCTTATCGGAGCGCAGGCCTTCTGCTCTCAGTTTACACAGCAGAGTCATCAGTGTTTACCAGTGTTACTGCTCCTGGTCATTCTTTTAACCCCTGCCTTAGTGCCTTTATGTTGCTTTCACCTATACATTGCTGTTCATAATTAACTCACATCAATCTTAATTGTTCTGTTGCAGTCCCTACGTCAGCAAAGAGCTGTCTATATAGAGTTCAGCACAGAACTCTGGGTCTCCATTAACGCAGCCTCATCAAGCCCTTGTTTTACTTTACGATACATCACTTTTCATATGATACTGCACAGGGAGGCCTTGCTTGTACTTGTGGAGGAGTGCTGCTATCCCACAGATCCCAGCAATAGATACAATTTAATGCACAATTGTAGAAAACAATGTTCTAAATTAGCTTTCTATAGCAGTATTAAACACCACTTATCACTGGCTGTATTTGTCATGTAACTCTGTAGAGTTAGTTTAGCTGTGTCTTGTCAGCAGTGATTTCAGCAGAGAAGCCCAGCCGTGAGCAGGAGGGTTTACTCCTTTTGGTGGCATCACACACCGACATCAGGTTATGCCAGTTGTGAAACTCTACTGTCACCAGCATGTATTCCACTACAGCCTGAGCTCATCCAAGAGAGGACCTATGCATTCCCTCCCTTCCCTCGAGGCAGCACTAGCCATTATACAGCTGTGTGGAAAACTGCTTCATGGGGTGGATCCAGGTGAATGTTCATCTTCTTTTAGGTTTGTTTATTTTTTTTAATTATTACTATTTTTGTGTTTGGGTGAGGTTTCTGCCGAATCAGCTAGCTGAGCCACAAGACTGTGATCATGAGAGTGCTAGTGGAAAACAGGAGATGTGCGTGAAGGCAGGGGAGGCAGCACTCTGGATGCGCTGATCCAAATCAGTAAGTTGCTGTGGATGGCAATTTCAGCAAGGAAAGGAAGAACAGTGGTCAGGAGAAATAAAACCCCAAAATAATTGGAAAGCACATGGAAAAAATAGCACATGGCAAAGAAAAAGGATGAATATCAAAGATGAAATTCTGCATATGTAGATGCATGTGCCCATAACGTCTTAATTTAGATGACATTTGAACTGAATGTGACTTAACAGTATTTAGTTTATTGACGCATACTTTAATTTGTAGAAGTTTTTTTTCTACATGTAGTATACTCCCTGTAAAATACTTTCAGTACTTCAGAAAGGCATCTTGGGTAGCAATTGTAAGGGATGTGACCTAAATGACACATATTCTTGCAAATTTGTTCCGCGTGCAGTGGCTATGCCAACGTTGACCCTCTTGCCAACACCCTGTGGAGCCGGCAGCTGCTCTGCACTTGCAGCGGCAGCTCCCCGGGCACGGCTTGGTCTGCGCAGTGTGACCGCCCTGTTTCCAACCCAAATACCCCCGCACACGCTGTAAGTCTTCGTCTGAGCAGGGTCCTGGTATTCGGGGGTTCAGGGGAAGCCCTCGGCCTCACAGCACCCTCTGCTCCTGCACAGGTGGCAAAAGGAAGGCAGGGCCGAGCACGCCCCGTGGCCCCGCTGGCCCTCCCCGGCCGGCTCAGCTGGCAGGGCCTAGGCCCCGCTGGCGGGCTGGCTCACCCGTCAGCGTGTGTCACGAATCGTCCCTTCCTGGCACTTGGGAGAGGAGCCCCGCTCTGGCCGCTCCCTGGAGGTGATGACCCTCGGACAGGGGCAGGCCTGGCACGGCAGCTCCGCCGCCCCGGCCTGACAACGGGCATCCCGCGGGGCCCTGCCTGCTCCTCGCCCTGGGCATCCCCGGGGCCTGGCTGCTCCGGCTCCCCTTCTCCTGCTCTTCTGCCGGCCTCGTTGCTTTCTGTGCCGCCGCCCCCCGCCGCCCTGCCAGCCCCGGCCCTGTCCCGGCCTCGGCTCCGGCCGCGCGGTCCCCGAGGCAGCGGCCGGCTCCCCCTGCAGACGGGCCTGCCCGGGAGGATGGTTTGTCCCTCCCCCCCCTCCTCCTGTAGCTGATGGTCTGATCCCGCACGCGTCGCTGCCGGGAAATGGCGGTTGCTAAGTGGCCTGGTTGTGAGGCGGCGGCTGCGCGGGGGGAGGGGAGGGAGAGAGAGGCGACCCGGGAGCTTTACCATCTCCAGCCGCTTCCGGGATAGCCTCCG